>BMAU01017839.1:0-160000 GCA_019973935.1 Trichonephila clavipes
AATCCCCAGCCCCACAAGTGTCAGTTGGGGTAAACTTCCTACCAGGACAACTCAACCCACCTCCCGCATAGGAATTTTGACTTCTACTTTCGCCGGACTTAAAGAAGACACGTGTACTAAAGACTCACTCGCTGCTGATCAACGCTGAAAGAGCTCTCGTTTTTGTCATGGCTTGGAGTGCAGACTTCTCTACTGAATATTGAAATAAAATATAACAGAACAAATGGCTGCCCGTTGCATTTCTCCTGTCAATCCAAGAATTTCTCCAAAACATGCTAAAAGCCGGGACGATGTGAAACCTGCTTATCTTGTTATACACGCGGCAAAAATAAAAATGACTTCTTCAAAAATTGAAAAATAGTGCAACATAGAAATTTGTAAAAATTTGTACGGCTACATAGATCGGAATACGATTTATTTAAAAGAAAGTTTCTTCAAGAACTTCATTTCGAAAATCAACAGAATTCAAAGTATATGTTTGTGTCAAGAAAATTCTCCAAGTAACCCATTGTGATAATCAACAGAATAAAAGTCTACCAGTACGTCTTCAAATTCCAAAAAGTGTGTGTAGTGAGAAAAGAAAGGAAAATTTCTTAAACACTTGGTTTTGAATAATCAAAGATATCCTTACACTTCCAATGCTAAAATTTTGGGATGTTTTCAAGTGCTTCAAGTTCGTAAGTTTAGTTATTTTAAGTTAAAAATAATTACTTAGAATTCTATATTATGGTAAATTCTGTGTGACTTGCATTCGTTATTAAGTTTGAATAAGTTAATGCTTGATTTGGTATCTTTATTTGATTTCTTATATTTTAGTATATTTATTTGATTTCTTTTTTTTTGCGTATATGTATATTTTTTAAATTGTATTGATTTACTTTGAGTATAATTATTTTTAATTGTCATCGTTTGCTGATGTGTAAAACTTTTTGATGCTGTTTTTTGGTGTATTATAAATTTAAATTTCATTTATTCTATTCTTAAATTATTTATGCAGTTACGTGGTGGTAAAAAAAACAAATATGGCGGAAACAAGTGATATATCAAAAGCTCAAACTTCTGAAAACCAATTAAATCAACCAAACCAATTAATAGCTTTTGATCCAAATAATTCTATGCAAGTAATTTCATGGTTAAAATACTTCAATGATAAATGTCAAAAATTGAACCTAGATGATTCTTGGAAAATTACCAATTTATCTAACTATTTAAAGAACAGTGCCTTAACAGATTACATAAATTTTTATGATAAAATTAACAATTGGGAGGAATTCACTTGTTTCTTAACAGAAAAATATCTTGCGCCATATCAATTACTAGTTTAAATGATTTCACGCAAAAAACTTTTAATGGAAAGGAAATTGCTCAACACTTCCATGAAAAATTGGAAATTGGCAGACAATTAAATTTACCCACATTTATGATATTAGAAGGCTTAACAGATGGCTTACCCATTAATTTAAGGCAGTTACTCTGTATAAGTCCTCCAAGTAACCCAACAGAATGGATAGTAACCGCGACTAAATTATTAAAAATTCAAAACAGTGAACAGAACAAAATTGAAAATCATAGTAATTGTAGAACCCCAATATTTAATTGTTCCTAGGGAAAACTACCAAAATTGGAAACCAAGACATTTTAGGCCAAATAAGTTTGCACAAAGCTAGGTTCCTAACCAAACTCCTAGAACGTCAAACAGTCCGAAAATGCACTTGCAGAGTAACTTACCACCTAACTCGTGTAGATTTTGCGAATGCCAGGGGATTCAAAATGCCTATCATTGGGCTCAAACTTGTCCATTCAGACTATCGGCAATACAAGTGCCCCCTCAAATACCTATGCAACCAAATGTTGATCCTCCAACGGAAGAATCCCAAATTTGACAATTATTGGAAATATCTGGATATATTAAAAAGAAACCCTTACCCTGTATCCTTGATACCGGTTCAACTATCTCCATTATTTCTCATAATTTTGTAAGTAAGCACCAGTTAAAAACGAAAAATGCTCAAAGCATAATTGTACAACGAACCCAGGGTACAATTAATCTGAGTAAGATATGTTCATTTTATCTAAAAATGGGTGCTATTTCTAAATTAGTAACGATGTATGTTGTAGATCGCACTTTACCCTATCTTATACTTGGACTACCAGAACTATCAAAATTTAACCTTACTATTGACTGCAGTCATCTACAAATAAAACAAAATGGAAATATTGTAATTAAAATAAACAAACACAAAAATGAAGAAAAATATTCTTTACATATAAACGAAGAAACATATGTAACTCCTCCTCATTCTCAGATCTCTGAGGATCAAAATGTTCTACCGCAGATTGTCATAGAGAATAGGTGTGAGTTAAGAGAAATACTTTCCCATTATGATTCAATTTTTTCTAAAGACAAGTATGATGTAGGTCAATTAAGAGTTGAACCTCAAAGAATTATACTCAAATCTGACTTACCAGTTCATCTCAGACCTTATCGTACTTCTGCTATTCAGGAAAAATAAATTAAGAGTCAAGTTGAGAAATTATTGCAAGCTGGTTTAATTAAAGAAAGTAATAGTCCCTATTCAGCCCCAGTGATTTTAGCTTTTAAATGCGATGAAGGTAAAAAGACCAGACTTTGTATAGACTTCAGAAAATTAAATGCTTAATGTAAAGCGGATTCTGAACCATTGCCTAGTATGGATAGTTTATTAGACAAGTTAGCTCGAGCAAAATGTTTTTCAACTTTAGAATTAGCTTCCGGTTATTGGCATGCACACATTCACCCAAAAGATACTGAGAAACTCGCTTTCTGCACTAGCTTTGGCTTATATGAATGGTGCAGATTACCATTTGGAATTAAGGTAGCCCCTGCAATTTTTAATATATTAATTCGAAAAACATTAACTAAGAATAAAATTGATTTTTCTCGCAATTTTTTCGATGATATCATAGTCTTTTCTTCGTCAGAAAAAAAATTGGAGTCATCTGAAGACAATTTTTGACATTTTCCAAAAAGAAAATATTAAATTGAAACTATCTAAATGTGTCTTTGCCCAAATTAAAATTAATTTTCTGGGATATGAAATAGAAGAGGGTAAAGTTACTCCAAATAATACTAATATCTACATCATCAAAAAGTTGAAACCGCCAAATAATGTAAAATGACTTCAAAGGTGCTTGCGTTCAATAAATGTGTATCATAAGTTTATTCCAGAATTTTCTGACCTTCGATATCCATTAAATATGTTATTAAAAAAGGATGCGAAATTTAATTGGACTGATGAATGTCAAAATGCATTTGAGAAACTAAATGAAAGTTGAATAACGAAGCCGATTTTACATTTGTATGATCCTAACTTGTCATGCTTTTGTTGATGCATCACAAAATATTGTTGGAGCTGTGTTGAAACAACCTGATGCCTCAAATGTATTACACCCAATTGCTTGCCATTCTAAAACCTTAAGAGACTACGAAAAAAATTATGCTATAACTGAGTTAGAATGTCTTGCAATAATAGATGCTTTAGATAAATTTTATTACTACCTACATGGCCAAACATTTATCATACATACTGACCATGCAGCTCTTGTTTGGCTAAAAAATGCTAAAAATTTAAGAGGTCGATTATTCCGCTGGTCATTAAAGCTAAGTATGTATGATTATGAAATTAAATATTTAAAGGATTCTACTAACATTGAAGCAGATATGTTATCCAGACATCCGGTTGCTCATCACTTTCAACATTCAAGTCATTTGTTTGACATTATAATGAAATTAAAACTCATCAAAAGAATGATAATCTTTGTGGACCTAAATACCATGAGATCGAAGATGTAATAGTAATTAAAAAGAAAAATTTACATAAAATAGTTATTCCATTTTCATTAAGATTAAAACTGTTGAATCAAGCTCATGAGCAGTTTGGTCATCCTGGTGTTCAAAAAATGTTGAATTTAATTTCACTTCAATACTATTGGCCTAACATTACAACTGATATTAGTGAATTCGTTAAACATTGCATGGTATGTCAGCTTAACAAAAAAAAGGAAACAAAAGAAATTTGGGTTACTGCAACAAGTTCCACCTACCAGTAAACCTTTTGAGTTTATATCTGTGGATACTGTTGGAGACTTCAAGTATTATAATTCTACAAAAAAAAAATTTGCACATTGTGATTGACCATGCAACAAGATATGTGTGGGCTTTTCCTTCAAAAAATGAAAATTCTGAAACCTCTGCAAATATCTTAAAGCAAGTCTTTCAAATTCAAATTTCTGAAAAATTATTAACTGATAGAAATGTGGTGCCTTTACTTCTTCCAGATTTAAAAAATTCCTTAGAAATTATAATATTAAACATTTGTTAACTACAGCTCATCACCCTCAAACAAATGGTAAAAATGAACGTGTCAATCTATCTCTTGTTACTAGACTTAAATGCAAGGTAAATGCTTCATCTACTAAAATTCCTTGGACAAAACTACTAAACCAAGTGTGTAATGAATGTAACTCAACTCCACACTCAATAACTAAATACCCATCAGCATACTTGCTATTTGGTCTCTTGCCATATCAATCACCTATAGGTCAGAATAATTACTATGAACCTGTTCATGAAGCACGTGAATTGGCCTTGCAGAAAACAATATATTATCATACTAAAAATAAGATTAGATATGATGCTCTCTGTATTGAAAAAAAAATTCTATCCAGGTGATCTTGTAGTGCATGAAGAGTTTCAGTATCCTAATACGAGGAAATTGAGCTCCCCTTTTGAAATAATAAAGCAATGTTCGCAAGTCACTTATGAAATTAATAAACCAAATTCTTTGACGAAGAAAGATTCCCAAATTGTCCATATTTCTAAATTAAAATGTTTCTATATATATTCCCCTGATAATTTAAAGTTAAGTCATGAATGAAAACTCAATTTCTGCTATTCTATACTTATGTCTTAAACAAGTTACAATTGTAAAAATATACCTTGTGTACAGTTGAGACAAATTGTGTTTCATACCTATATTGTTGTAAATATACACTTTTCAGGGTATTCGATGAAGAAATTTCATATTTGTTTAACACCTTCATTAGTATATCAATGTGTTATTTTGAAATATGTTATCATGCTTTGTAAATATCAACAATATATTGCTGTAATAATTAGTGATTGTGATAGTGTTGTTTTCGGTTGTAACCACTTAATCGGAAATATTTTGAATATTTGTGTAACATATTATTAGGTACTCCACGCCATGACGATTATCAAAGTAATTCATAAAAGTTTTTTTTAAAAAAATATACCTAAGTTTTCAGTCATTGTTGTGTCGTCAGTGACCCTGTACCTTTTGTTGTACGAGCCATGTGGAAGGGGGGATTGTGATGAATCCCCAGCCCCACAAGTGTCAGTTGGTGTAAACTTCCTACCAGGACAGCTCAACCCACCTCCCGCATAGGAACTTTGACTTCTACTTTCGCCGGACTTAAAGAAGACACGTGTACTAAAGACTCACTAGCTGCTGATCAACGCTGAAAGAGCTCTCGTTTGTGTCATGGCTTGGAGAGTGCAGACTTCTCTACTGAATATTGAAACAAAATATAATAGGACAAACGGCTGCCCGTTGCATTTCTCCTGTCAATCCAAGAATTTCTTCAAAACATGATATATATGTATATATATATATATATATATATATATATATATATATATATATATATATATATATATATCGTATATATCTTTAGTACTGTGGGTTCTAGTTATTCTTCACTTTTATTTTATTATATATATATATATATATATATATATATGTAGTCCAATTCTCTACAGACAAGAGATAAACATTCACCAATCACATTCGAAAAACACACAGAGAAAGAGAGCATAAAATGAAGGTCACTAGATTAAAAATTATAAAATGGATGCTGCAGTATTATAAACATTGCTGACTTAGGACAGCTAATATATAAATTATATAAAAGTGGGGTTGAACATGTTTTTTGGCCAGCCAACCTTCCCCCTTAATATAAATAATACTGAGCAAAAACCTATTGAAAGTAATATCTAAATCCATTACAAAATATAGGTAACTTACCTAAAAAAAGTGCACTTGGAAATGCAGAGCCCGCGCTAAATCTGAGTGCAATAAATAAGTTATTGCCAGATTCTGGACCCTAATGCACATTCAAAGCATGTGAATGGCTGAAATGTAGCACTTAACAAAAGTATAAAAAGAATAGAAAACAAAAATTAATAAAAGATTTACGAAAAACCATAACTTAAGAGACACTAGAGTATATATTAATTAAATAATAATAATTAATTTTAACTAATAATAGAATATGGAGGTAACTATAACTATGAAATGTGTAAATTTATAGTATTAAACTATAATTAATCTAGGAATTTTAAATCCTTACATTATTGAATAGCTTTATTCATATAACTATTAATAAAATGAATTGGGTATTTCTGATTTAAGCAATATTTAGTAAAATGTTTATAGTTATTTATTATTTCTCATTTTTTGACACTAGAGATTTATTGCGTTGTATATAATTAATAATACTATTTCTAAATATAGAAATATGTGCATTACTCTCCCAATGCGGAACTTTTATTATATTGAAATTAAAATCTTCTCTTTTATCATAAATATTAGAAACTATTGAATTATCTATTAATTTAAAATGTATGTCAAAAAATTTGCTTCATTGTTGTTACTATTTGTCTGTATTAAATTAAGATATTGTGGAAAAAATTAGCATCAGATATAAAATTGACTTGCTTGCCAAAAATGATTATGTCTTCTATATAACGATAAATATAATATTTAGAATTATTAACATAACTACTTTCAAAATAATGTAAGTATAAATTGGCAAGACAGTTGCTTGTAGGGCCACCTTGTGGCAAACCTTTAATCTGCAGATAATAGTTACCCTTATGAAATATATAGTTCTCTTTGAGTACTAACCTAAGTAGTGAACTAAATCTATCATAATTAACATTATTAAATAAATTGTCTTTATGAAAGTTTACAAATATATTTGTCATATCATCAATATCAATAGAGTTCAAAAGATCTTCAAAATTTAAACTATATATATATATATATATATATATATATATATATATATATATATATATATATATATATATATCTTTTATCAGTCTTTAGGAAACGAAGTCCAAAAAAATTTTTTTTTACTTTAACGAATAACGAAACGGGTTATTAGAAAATATTTGAAATTTGATGTTTTATCTACAGGTTGCTTATACAAATATTGCAAATAAAACAAACAAAATATTTTTTTAAAAAAATACTTACGTAAAAAATTTTTAAATCTATTTCAAAAGAAATTTAGAAATTACCTTCTTTTTTTTTTAATTTATGAAATGGTTCGGTACTTTTTTTAAATAAAAAACATTCAGGCAGAATTTATCTCTCTTTGAATAACACATTCTCAACAATTCAATCTAATTACACTGTAAATGGTTTTCATTAACTATTTTTTTTTTTAAAAAAAATGAAATTTTTGTAGTTCAGTTAGGATATTGGTTCCTTTTTTTGAATAAGAATTATAAGTTGTTCCACTAAAACTTTCTTTCGTGTTAATGAAAAAAAATATATTTTACACTAAAAAAAAGTTCATATTTTTCTATTTTTTCCGCGTATAGAAGAATATTATACGTAATGTGTACAAAGATTGATTAAATATTTTAAAAATCACGGTTAAAAAAACAATGTCTTTCTTTCAATTTAATTATCTTACAATTTTTTAAATATATTTTCGGAACTTCTCTTTTTTTCAGAGGTTTTTCAAACACGATCTAATAATTTTGTAATTTTGAAAATTTCTATTTTTCTGTTTATTTCTATACATAAACTATTCTTTTAAAAAAATGTACTTTTCCGTTTCTGGATTAGGATCATGAAACGCAGTAGTTAAAGAATTTTTTAATGTTCTTGATCTCTTTTTGTGCTTGGCGAAATTATTTGGCAGTTTAATGCATAAAATCCCCAAATTTCGGAATGGTTGGAGCATTTATTGGACAAAATTTAAAGTAATTTATTATGTTGCTCAAATATAATTTGGAGAACTGAAAGGTTTCTTGAAATTTAGAATTGTCTTGGTAAAACAATGCTGTAATCAACTTCCTCATAAGCAGTAGAAACTGATTTTGATCAGAATGGAACATTTTATTCATGACTTGTAATTGCTTGATGATGTAATAATAATTGTAATCTTGAATAAAATATTTTTACACGTTAAACTTCAGAGTGAGAATTCTGTATCTTTTATCTTCTATTTTTTTAAGTATAGCATAAATATAATTATGTATAAAAGGATACACATATTTGGTAAAAAAATAACATGCGAATAGATTTCTCCAAATGTTTTAAGTTTTCATGAAATGGAACCTGAGTGTTTTAATACTAAAAATACAATAACCAGTAGAAATCTTGAATGGAAATTTTATGCAACTATTCATTTTTATATATTTTGTATCTTATTTCTAATTCATTGGGTTGTAAAAATAAAATTCATTTTTATCAATGGATAAATATTTATTATTAATCAAAAACTTTCATATTATAACTCAATCTAATATTGTAACGAATGGTAATAGAGCGCCCTCTCCTGGCCGGATGGACAAGTAACCAGTCTGACTGCCACCACGGCGTAGAAAGGACATGCCAATGTCCGCCCGCGCAAACCCCTTGTTATTTGTATAAAGATTAACGGCTGTTTATGTGTTTGTAACTGTTCTCACACACACACACACAATTAGAATGTACAACAAATTACAATTATTTGAGCTAGCTGCTGGTGTTATTTTTGAGTACGGGTTATAAAATGGCGCCCAGCGAGCAGCAGAATAGTCAGACTAGCAGTCCTATTAAAATTAACTAACAAAATTATCTTCAATTTTCTAAACTGCCAGTTCATAAAGATTTTCTAAAAGTATTTTCTGAAGTTGTAGCTGCCAGCTATGAAGTTGGATTGTTTATTTCTGCCGGGAAATTAGAAGTTTTGGATTACATTTGTTTTCACGGATCGTCAGATAAGTTTCTTTCGTTTTGTTTTTTTATTCATTTTGACTTTTTGTTGAATTTTATTTGTGTAATTCTTTTCTCTAGTAAGAAAACTCATTCTAATTTTGTTCAATTTTTGTCCCTGTCTGTGATTTATGACTATTAGTGTACTTCTTTGGGGAAATTTTACCCGTACTTCTGACCTTGAGTTTTCACTGTTCTGTAAAATTTATTAATCCTCGATACTTTTCACTTTTCTGTGCTGACTCATTAATTCACTTATGACGCAAGAGTGTCACTGAGATTGATATTTCCTGTTTTTAGTACCTTTTTTTATTGAATTTAAGTGTTATACTGTGTTTTATTTCTAACTATATTGAAGAATTTTGATCACATATCAGATTTTTGGGAATTTAAGGGAAGTCGGTAGGGCCTATACCGGCAATGTTAAATTGAGCCATTTTAGGTACAAGTTTCTCAGAAACTGCTAAATATATAAACTTCAAATTTTGTCTGTATATTAATTAGGCTTTTTTATTTAAATACTGGTAAATATATTTAAAATATATTGTTTACTTTTTTCAAAAAAATTCATCGTAAAAGTATCACTTTGAAATTTTTGAAAACTGTCAAATTTTTTACGATAACTGCTTTTCAGCAAAATATTTCAGGAAATAGCTTCATAGCTTGCCGCATATTCTGAACACTGCTGTGATTTCTCCGAATAGCTGATCCATAGTATGACTGCAAGTTATCAATTTCATGTTCAGTCAAACGATTTTTCTCACTTAAACTCTTACCGTCTGACAAGACTTGCCCTTTCAATTGAGCTTTTAATCGGCGTAATCTTGTTCCCATGCGCTTCATTACATGGCCAATACACTCCAATTTTTCAATTGGATATTCATTTCCATAAATGTTTTTCTTTTTTACCGCATCAAATGCTTTGCAATCCCCATCTCCTAAGTACGTAATATATCGGGTATTATGTAAAGATAATGACCGTTGAAAAATTTTAGATGCACCTTGGATTTCCATCGCTCCACTAGATCCAACGTAGTTCCTCTTACAATCCTTTTCATGAAAAGGCAAGTTTTTATAAGCGCAATATTTCGAAAGAATATCAACATCTATCACCTCACCTGTATCAATGCTGGTCACAGTAACTACACCATTCAAGGATGTGTAACCACGCTTCTGCCATGTCCCATCTACAGCTACTGCTATATTTTTGTTACCTTCATTTTCACAAATAGCTTCCTTCGCAGCATTTTGAATTGAATCCTCATAAACAAGTTTAGCAGCATTTAAAATTCGCTTACCGTAAGGAGAAAACCTTGTAGGTAATAGCCAGTCCAGACTTACTTTTTAAAACTTGCATGTCTAAACCACTGTTGCACATTTTACAGTGAACTTCATTCTTGAAAACAAAAGCAAGAATATTCAAATTCATGATTGCATTTAAAATACCTACGCTATCACCAAAAGAAGAAAAACTCTCATTTAAATCGGGAATTTTCTTTTCTTTTGCTCATGACTGCTTTGAATCATGTGCATGTTCAGCTTGAGCATTTAATTTACAATCAGTGGTACTTACTTTGCTATTAATAGTATTCTTACGTGGATAATACTTACCTTTGCGTTTCTTGAAAACTTTTTGCAATCTTGGCATTTGAAAATTTCAGAAATTTTAAGTATCGATAAACGACAAGTGCTCAATCAAAACGTGTTCGAAAGCACCAAAAATAGGTAAACAACCCTAACAGTTACACTTGCAGTTATTCTACAGTTAATTTCTTGGGAATAAATAAAACAGATAATGGCTTTGCAAGAGCATCCCAGTTTTAAAAGGCCAATATGTTTACGTTTCTATCTGTCAAAGTAGGCGTGGCAAATCAGTTGATTATTTTTTTAAAAAAACATTTTAAAATACTTCTAATTCAAAAATTGACTAGTATGTTATATCATTGGCAAGGGCTTAATTTGGAGATTTGAGAAATATCAAAATCTCAAAATCGATTTCTGGAAGGTGTTTACCATACCGACTGTCCTTAAAGAAATAAAATAATAATTTTGTTATCAAAAAAAAGTATTATAGAAAAGTATTTTTATTCCTTAAAAAGATTCATTCATAGGTTTTGTTTCGACTTTGAATTCCATCAGAATTTCTTTTATAAGGGAATTATTTTCTTTTCAAAGCTAAGATTTTGCCTTCTGTAAAATATCTACAATATTTTTAAGCAGTATTTTTATTCCTTCAAGTATTACTTTTTTATGTTGTTTTGACTAAGTTCATCAGAATTTCTTTTTATTTGAATTTTCATTTTGCTTTCAAAGTTTAGATTTTGTTTCCTGTAAGATATCTATAATATATTTTGAATAGTATTGTTTTCGAATATACAATTCTTGTTCTAATGACTAGCTGATGCTCAATTATAAAGGTTAACTATTTTAAAATTAAATTAACTGCACCGTAGAGAAAATAAATATCCAACACTTCATACCCAGATTTGTGGAAAATTTTGATTCTTCCACCTATCTTAAAATATTTGAAAGGCAGTGTGAGCAAGTTAACATAGGTGAAGTCGATTATGTAACACACCTTCTACCTATGTTACCCATCGACATTTCTCATATTATCTTGCGAGAACAGAAAGACAAATTAGAAAATTACCAGCACATTAAGCAAGTGTTACTTCAACGATTCAAGTTGAGTGCTGAATCGTTTCAAAGGAAGTTCAGTACTCATCAAAAACAACCCAAAGCTTTGTGGAAGGACTTCGCGTACGAGCTAAATAATTACTTAGAAGGATGGCTACATAGCCTAGAAGTGAAAGACTTTTAACTTCCTTAAGGATTTGGTTCTTACCGATCAGCTTAAGAAAAGAGTTGTGAAGGAAGTTAAAGAACACTTCGTGGATATCTGGGGAGATATTAAAAGCTCCTCTGAGTTAGTACAAAAATTAGACGATTATGAAGTTGTTCGAAGACGTCGAACCGTAGAGTTTTACCAGATGTAAGAAGAACTTCTATCCACTCAAAAATAAATAAACAAATCAGAACGGTGGATAAGGCAAAGGAAGAACCAAGAAAATCATTTAGAGGACATTCACAATTTGAAAGCCGAAATCCTCTGTCCTGCTATGGATGTGGAAAGCCCGGCTACATCAAGTCAAAATGCCCTGACTGCAATCCTTCAAAGGGTGATCCAGCTCATTTTGGAATTCTACGAACTAACAGTCTCTCTCCTTCAAACATAAATGCTGTACTCGGGATCAGCATAAATGGAGTTTCAGGAACTACATTTGCGGACAGTGGTGCAAGTCATTCGATTGCAGGAGAAACTCTTCACACTATCCTTCTCCAACAAGAATCTGCTTTTGAGAAGACAGTAATATCTCTATCCTTTGCTGATGGAATCGTTACTCAGAAAGAAGTTCTACGTACATTTCAAACCGTCATACTGGAAAGCAGAAAGTTTAAAACCCCCTTTTTAATTTTGCCTGATGCCAAAAAAAACTCCACTCTACTTGGAGTTGACTTTCTTGAAAATGCTGGAATAGTACTGAATTTCCGAAAGTTGGACTTTTTGTGACGATTCCCGAAAATCGTACAATTTCGTAACGCCTTATCATAGTACTTCTGTTAATGTACGGCCTGTGGCGATAAATAACTGTCAACTACGGGAAGATGAGGGACAAGAGCTCCTTGGTTCTCAGCGTGCGGAACTAGACAGCTTACTTAGAAATCATCACTCTATCTTCGAAGTAGGGGGAGAAGCTACTCCATTTATCGAACATAGCATCAACACTGAAAACAATCCACCAATTTCAGTGCCTCCCTACCGAATGAATACAGCCAGGAAAGAGCTGTTGAAGAAAGAGCTAGATTCTCTGCTACAGAAAGGCATCATAGTAGAATGTGAATCTCCGTACGCCACTCCCGTTGTTTTGATTCCAAAACCAAATGGCAGCATGCGTCTCTGCATAGACAATCGGAAGCTGAACGCTCAATCCGTCCCAGATAGCTATCCGTTGCCTCGGATGGATGACTTGCTTAACGAAGCTAAGCCAACATCTTATATGTCGACTATTGACCAAGTAAAAGTGGCGGCAAAGGATCAAGACAAAACTGCTTTCACATGCCCTTTTGGTATTTATAAGTTCACTCGTATTACATTTGGATTACGAAATGCACCTGCAATCTTCCAAAGGTTGATAGACAAGTTCCGTTCAGGATTAAACAATGTGCTAGCACTGTCATATCTAGATGATATCATAATATTGTCTCCAACCTTCCAGAAACATCTTTCTGACCTAGAGCAAGTTTTTAAACGTCTTTCATTGTTTATATTAAATGCAAATAGAAGAGCAAATTCTGTTGTAAAAAAGTGAAATACTTAGGACATTACATTACTAAGGAAGGCATCTCAGTTGATCCACAAAAGACAGCTGCTATCGCAGATATGTCATCCCCAACCTCTGTTAAACAAGTACAAAGCTTTGTACAAACTTGTTCCTGGTATCGGCGATACATTCCAAACTTTTCTCAAATTGCAAAACTACTAACAGACTTAACTAAGAAAAATGCAATGTGGAAGTGGGGCTCTGAACAAGAAGACGCTTTCAGAGATCTAAAATTAAAACTAGCGTCTCCTCCTGTCCTTAAGCCAGCTGACGGTACCAAGCCATTTGTCATCCGAACAGATGCCTTTAGCGTGGCTCTGGGAGCAGTTTTACTCCAAGGAGAAAAAGATGAGGAACACCCAATAGAATACGCAAGCCGACTACTTTCATCCTCGGAACGAAATTATTCTACCACATAAAGAGAAGCTCTTGCAGTTGTCTGGGCCCTTGAAAAATTTAGAGATTACGTGAGAAAGAGATAAACTATTAGACTCTCCTATGACCGCCAGCCTTTAAAATGATTATTATCTTTGAAATCTCCCACCGGAAGACTGGCAAGATGGGCACTACAGATCGAATCTTATAATCTAACAATCGACTACATTCCCGGAAGATCGAACTTTATTGCGGACTTATTGTCTAGACCCACGTCAGAACAAGAGAAAGCAGACTGTGACATTCTTGTTGTTTCGGTAGATTTTCCCACACGCTCACCTAAAGAAGTTCGCGAAGAACAATTGAAGGATGACGAGCTGAAGAAAATAATTGAATGTTTTGAAAACAAAATGAAAAAAGTGTTAATTTTGCAAATGGTTAGAAAGAGGATACCTCATGAATCAAGGAATCTTATTCCGTTACTCATCTACTTCTGAAAGTGAAGAGGCCCAGTTAGTTGTGCCAATTCATGAAAGACAAGACATTTTGAAAATCCAACATGATGCCCCAAACGCAGGTCATTATGGAGCCGATGGAACGTTTGAAAGAAATTCCAAACGGTATTATTGGACTGGTATGCGTTCTTACATCACTGATTACGTAAAGAATTGCCAGAATGCAATCGTTACAAACCATCCAACCAAAAGCCTTCCGGACTCTTACGTACACCTGTGTATTCTCAACGTTTTGAGACAATTTCCATTGATCTCTTCGGACCTTTGCCTGAAAGTCCATCCGGAAAGAAGTGGATATTTATTGTTGAGGACTGTTGTACAAGATGGGTTTAACTTTTTGCTCTCCCTCAAGCCACTGCTAGAGAGAATGTGCTACAACTCTAATGGAAGAAGTTATATTACGATACGGCTTACCCAGAAGATTAATCAGCGGCCATGGCTCTCAGTTTGTGGGTGGCGTCATGCAACAACTTTGTTTCATACTGAACATAGATCAAGACATTATTCCTGTTTATTATCCCCAAACAAATCCTTTTGAAAGGAATAACCGTGACTTAAAACCAAGATTTACTATCTTAGTTCAAAATCAACACGATGAATGAGAAGACAAGTTGCCGTCTATCCGTTTTGTTCTGAACAGTGCCAAGTGCGATACCACCGGTAAAACTGATACTTATCTGCAGTTTGGACGAGAGATGAGAACTATAGATGATGTAACCAATGCCTTTCGAGCCATCATAGATAATGAAAACTTCGTCCCAGAGATTACCCCATATTTGAAAAGATTAGCAAGAATTTCATCTGAAGTCCGTGAAAGAATTGAAGAGAAACAAGATCAGCGAAAGACAAGGGCATGCCAATGTCCGCTCGCGCAAACCGCTTATTATTTGTATAAAGATTAACGGCTTTTTATGTGTTTGTAACTGTGCTCAATTAGAATGTACAACCAATTAAAATTATTTGAGCTAGCTGCCGGTGTTATTTTTGAGTACAGGGTACAATATGAGATAAACTTAAAAAAATTTACAAATTTAACTTGTATTTTGGATCTATTGTTTATAGAGAAATCATACTATTATTTTATAAATTGAATTTCTGAAAATTATTGCACTTTTTCTAAATCATACCCTTATTATTGTACAGAAATTTTTAAAAACTAGGACGTGTTGTAGACACTTTATACAAAATCAATTAAAAAAAAGTTTTGAATTTGTTATTAAAATTGTACATCTTCTGCACCCAGTGCTCGAAATTAGCTTAACCCTGCACTGTTTGAAACACAAAGCATTTATGTACAAAATAATAATAATAATTTTGGTAATCTGTTTACAATGCCTTCTTAGAAACAAGTTCTATCATCCAATCGGCCAAACGTACTTAATCTTTTGGTCAAATAACATCTATTTCAAAAGAATGCTTTTGAAATTGCTGCTTCGTCTTGTAGACAAAAATCAGGAATCCTAACGTTTTCTTGCAAGAGCAAATAAACATATAATATGTACCTATTACTTTAGTATTGCCTGTTGATCGGATCATCAGCACGGGAAAATATTGCATTCCAGCACATGAGAGCTCTGCAACAAATCTTTCAATTGGTCTTGTAGACTAAAGAAAGGAACTTTTAGTTTTATAACAAGAAGCAAAAATAGTTAGTCGTCAACCTTTTTCATTCATTTTCCTTTTTTTTTTGAATAATCTGTACGGCAGTATATATTTAAGCAGGGTAATATATAAATAGTGTAAACTGAAAAGACTTAAATTGCAACTTGAAGTTTTCTAACCGACCCTCTGATGTTGAATAGGTTCCCTGATTCGAATAATGTCACAACTGTTGCTTCCTAAAAGAAAAAAAATCAGGATTAATCTCTCGATTAGAAAGAAAAACAACACAAAAGATAAATTTAATTCCGTAGTGAACATCTGCTATCTTTAATGTCAAATCTTCTAGTTTAAAACAATTCAATTACAAGATCCAGAAACAAATGAGCTTAGTAAAAATCCAATTTCCATCACATTTCTTAAAAATCAGCTTTATGACTATAAATGCCGAATATGCTCCAAACTTCTTAAGGATTAATTGAAATAAGCTTTCTTGTTCAAAACGAAGCAAAGGTCACAAAATTTTCAACCACTTTTTTTTAAGCAATCAAAAAATTTCAGTCGAGTTTTGTGACTCATGTATTAAAGACTAAATTTTCAGAAATCAATTTAAAATCAAAATTTGGTTTTCAAAGCTTGTACTGTTTTGAACTTTCAATTTCTATTATTGCATGATGATGCTTTACAGAAAGTTTTCGAATATATGTGAAATACAAACAATATACACAAATATTTTTTTACTCTACTAAAATTTTACACTGAATTTTGTATATTTGTTAAGCGGATCATGATAAATACAGCTATGCATCAAAATTTGACTTCTTTATCTTTAAACAAAATACAGTAGAATGTCATCCGAACATCGAATGCGGTCCATGCAGTATATTAAACCGGACACTATGCGAATATTCAAAATCATCACATACGGGAAACGTGCTTGAAGAAAAAGCAAAATAGATGCAAAATATAGAAATTTTAACTTTATTGTGGAAAATAATCACTTATTTTTCTCTGTACCATTGTACATCTTCGTTTTTTCGCTGCAAGGTCTGATTTTCTTGAGCAACAGTAGGTGAGCAGGATAGCACTCTGATTGTTATTCGTACCTCTCCGTAGCTGTCTCTGACGCAGAAAACGCGCCAACATTTGATGGACCCTTAAAATTTGCAAGATTATCAGATGGGCACTGTTACGCCGGGGACACTTATAACTACCCTGATATAATGTATTGTGTGACAGCCTCTGCCCTAATGAGCAATGAGGAATCCATGGAAAAATTTATAGATAAAAGACAGACAACGATTTCAATATCTACTTTAGATGAACCATTGAAAATAAAATTGACCTGTTCCGTCACATCAAGAGATGAACTGTCTCCCTCTGTACGAAAATTCTTATGAAGGAAGGGGCTAACTCCTCCAAAGCCAGAGTTTAATAAAGCTTCAATTTTTGCTCTCCTCCAAGTCTTAGCAAGAGGAGACAGACCAGTCTCAGCCAAAAGGAGATCAAGACCTAACGCTCCACCAGGATCATGATCACGCCTCTTTACCTACCTGGCCCTATTTCCAAGATGTATTGCTTCTGAGAATAAGTAGAAAAATTACAGTCATTGAAAAATACAAATATCTTCTAAAAGTAACTAATTATTCACTTCGCCTAAACAAATGACTATATTTTTTAAAATGCGTTTTCCCCTGTATATAAAATCTTAATATTTGAATAAATTCTCTATCATGTATTTTGGCATTTGCATGAGGAGCATGCCCTTGAACATGATGTAATATTGATCACGTCTCTTTACTTTCCAAGATGTATTGCTCCTGAGAGTAAGTGGGAAAATTATAGTCGTTGAGAAATACAATTAATTTCTAAAAATAACTAATTAATCGCTTCGTCTAAATAAGCGTGACGGGCTCAAGAATTTTTCCATTAACATGTCTTATTCAGGTTCTTTGGGGCCAGAATAAAATACAATTCTTTCCCAACCAACCCGAGAATAAAACGTGAATGAAAGATAAAAAATTTCGTAATTTCAATACATGCTTGAATAACCAACGGAAAATGACATCCTCCCCAACGATCACTGCAGGTGGTTATACTAAGTGCAATATATAAACAATAAGACAGGTACCGGATCAGGAGGAAATTAGAGTATTATTTAGAAATGTCGACTCCAGCTTTAATGAATGTTTCCAAACATTGACGGAGATATCCACACTTGAAGTGATAGTCAAGTGTGCACGCTAAGCTGATTATTGCCATGAGTCCATGGTAGAAGCCCCCTTGCACAGCAACACCACACAATTTATGTTTTGTATGTAACCGACATAGATAAAACCTTACACATAATTGGTGCCACACAAACTTTCATTAACACCTTCCCAAAAACTGAAGCTACTCTAAGGTTAGATTCGTACAAAGAATAGCTTACCTGCAACCCATTCCTGACAATGCAGTACAGGCGTCTCAAGACATCATCCCACTTAAGCAGCAATGTATATAATCAGATAGATCTACTACTCTCATATGGAGTACTACTAGTTTTAAAACTCTCAAACAGTTTGTAGGTAGATACATCTGGTGTATGGCTTCTTGAGGCAATATGTAAATAGGCACAAAAGTTAAAGAAGCATGGCCACTTTTTGTTAAGAAGAGGAGGAAGTTATCATAGATTTGCATGATTATCAGGTGTGAACTGTCAAGCCTGGGACACAGATAACTACCCTGATACTTTGTATTGTGTGAAAGCATCCGCAATCATGCGCAAGGAAGAATCAATGAAAAAAAGTATAAATAAAAGACAGACAACGATTTCAATATTTACTTTAGATGAACCATTGAAAATAAAATTGACTTGTTCCGTCACATCTAGGGATGAACTTGATCCCTCTGCACAGAAATTCTTAAGTAGGAAGAGGGGAAATCTATCAATTAGAAACTCTTATTAAACTGGTCCCCTTTCAGACAGCAGACACCAGGCATTGTCTAGTGAAAGGAATGTCAGTCGAGACCCTACTCCTGGATGGTGAGAAAGTTAAATCTGAGTAAACATATCAAATTTCATGATTTAACATGTACTTTCACTTGGAACCCCTGAAGTTCCAACATAAAAGAATTCTGCTATTAAGCATACACAGAACAAAATAGCATACAGAGAACATTTCAGAAAATATATCAATTTTTTGTGACAAAAAAAAATATTTTTCAAATTCGATCCAAATGCCGCCCTGGGCAGGGGTCCAATTTGACCGGCCTTAGAGCCACCCCTGGTTATTACAAAAATTACAATACTTTAAATGGTATAATATGTATTATGCTTTCGGTGTCTATATGCTTCATATCACGCTTACATTGTGGCAAATATTCAGACAAGGAACTTTTTCTTCGAAGTAAACCACTGTATCTTCTTGAACCAAATCATATTGTTATGGATGATAAAGACTTCTTAAATGAAGAAGAGTTAGACAAAATAGGTTGAAAATTACAAAGACCTCTTTTTTTAAGAGATAAACTTCAATTTTGACATTCTGAACCTGTTAGTAACTGCAAATTGTCTAACAAGTGAGTTACTGTGGAAAGAGCTGTTTCAAGAATCAAACAATATAAATATTTTGAAGACGCTCTTAAATATGAAAGTTTACACAATGTTGACAGTGTATAAGAAAACTCTTAATACAATGTTTCACTTCTACTATATATACTTATTCTATACATATATACAAACATTGAGAC
Organism: Trichonephila clavipes; assembly: GCA_019973935.1. Lineage (NCBI taxonomy): Eukaryota > Metazoa > Arthropoda > Arachnida > Araneae > Nephilidae > Trichonephila > Trichonephila clavipes. The sequence continues at coordinate 19,660 of BMAU01017839.1, forward strand.
ACATTAATAGAGAATTGAATTCCAAATATGGTAATATATTAAGGCATTAAAATTTTCAAATTAAAATGTGTGCATAGTAAAATATACATTTGTGTCCATATACAGAATATAAATGTCCTGTTCACGCTTATATGATTAAAAAAAAGTCATTTTTAATCTATAATTCTTTTACAGAAAAATAAAATTTGTAACATATTTGTGTGGTATTTAAAAACTTAACATTTGATTTTCAAAGTTTGAATGTGTTATAAAACTATCATACAAATGATTTTACATTTATTTACTATGTATAACAAAATGCATTTATTGGGTTTTGCACAATTTGTAGATTTATCATTATGGATTAGATTTATTTTTGCATAAAAATATAAAATTCTTAAAAAAGACTCGTGTACATTGAAATTATCCTGTGTGCTAATAAGTCCTGAATAAATTTTTTGCATTGAGTTAGTTACCAAGTACTGACTGAAGAACAGAACTTGTGGATCAATTGTATGATATTTATCGAGAATTAGGAAAACGTAGTAATAATATAATTTTTTAAAGTTCTTGATCTCGTTTTGCTTGGCTAAATTATTTGGCAGTTTAATACATAAAATCCCCAAATTTCGGGCTGGTATGAGAACTTAGCATTTGTTGGACAAAATTCAAAGTAATTTATTATGTTGCTCAAGTATAATATGTGGAGAACTGTAAAGTTTCTTGAAATTTAGAATTGTCTTGGTAAAACAATCCTATAATCAATTTCCTCACAAGTAGTAGAAACTAATTTTGATTAGAATGGAACCATTTATTCATGACTTGTGACTACTTCTCGATGTAATAATAATTTTAATCTTGAATAAAATATTTTTACACATTAAACTTCAGAGTGAAAATTCTGTATCTTGTATCTTCTATTTTTTAAATATAAATATAATTATATATAAAAAGAATACTCTCTCTAGATACACATATTTGGTAAAAAAATAACATGCGAATAGATTTCTCCAAATGTTTTAAGTTTGCATGAAATGGAATCGGAGTGTTTTAATACTAAACATACAATAACCAGTAGAAATCTTGAATGGAAATTTTATGCACAACTATTCATTTTTATATATTTTGTATCTTATTTCCAATTCATTGTGTTGTAAAAATAAAATTCATTTTCTTCAATGGATAAATATTTATTATTAATCAAAAACTTTCATATTATAACTCAATCAAATATGAATTAAACTTAAAAAAATTATAAATTTAACTTGTATTTTGGATCTATTGTTTATAGATAAATCATAGTATTATTTTATAAATTGAATTTCTGAATTAGGACGTGTTGTAGATACTTTATACAAAGACAATTAAAAAAAGTTTTGAATTTGTTATTAAAAATTGTACATCTTCTGCACCCAGTGCTCGAAATTAGCTTAACCCTGCACTGTTTGAAACACAAAGCATTTATGTACAAAATAATAATAATAATTTTGGTAATCTGTTTACAGTGCCTTCTTAGAAACAAGTTCTATCATCCAATCGGCGAAACGTACTTAATCTTTTGGTCAAATAAATTCTATTTCAAAAGGATGCTTCGGAAATTGCTGCTTCGTCTTGTAGACAAAAATCAGGAATCCTAACGTTTTCTTGCAAGAGCCAATAAACATATAATATATACCCATTACTTTCGTATTGCCTGTTGATCGGATCATCAGCACGGGAAAATCTTTCATTCCTGCACATGAGAGATCTGCAACAAATTATTCAATTGGTCTTGTAAACAAAAGAAAGAATCTTTCAGTTTTATAACAAGAAGAAAAATGGTTGGGCTTCTACTTCTTTCATTCATTCTCCTTCTTTATGAGTAATCTGTACGGGACTTTATATTTAAGCAGGGTAATTTATAAACAGTGTAAACTGAAAAGACTTAAGTTCCAACTTGAAGTTTATTAACTGACCCTCTGAAGTTGAATAGGTTCCCCGGTTCGAATAATGTCTCAACTGTTGCTTCCTAAAAGGAACAAATCAGGATTAATCTCTCGATTAGAAAGAAAAACAACACAAAAGATAAATTTAATTCCGTAGTGAACATCTGCTATCTTTAATGTCAAATCTTCTAGTTTAAAACAATTCAATTACAAGATCCAGAAACAAATGAGCTTAGTAAAAATCCGATTTCCATCACATTTCTTAAAAATCAGCCTTATGACTATAAATTCCGAATATGCTCCAAACTTCTTAAGGATTAATTGAAATAAGCTTCCTCATTCAAGACGATGCAAAGGTCACAAAATTTTGAACCATTTTTTTAAGGAATCAAAACATTTCAGTCGAGCCTTGACTAAAGACTAAATTTTCAGAAATCAATTTCAAATCAAAAGTTTGTGTTCAAAAATTGCATTTTTTTTGAACTTTCAATTTCTATTATTGCTTGATGATGCTTTACAGAAAGTTTTCGAACATATGTGATACAAACAATATACAAATCTTTTTTTCTCTACTTCTTATATTGAATTTTGTATATTTTCAATGCATTTGCTAAGCGGATCATGATAAATACAGCCATGCATCAAAATTTTACTTCTTTAATCTTTAAACAAAATACAATAGAACGTCATCCGAACAGTGAATGCGGTTCGTGCAATATATTAAACCGGACACTATGCGAATATTCAAAATCATCACATGAGGGAAACGTTGTTGCGCTTGAAGAAAAAGCAAAATGGATGCAAAGTATCGAAATTTTACATTTATTGCGGAAAATAATCACTGATTTTTGGCTGTACTATTGTACACCTCAGTTTTCTCGCTGCAAGCTCTGATTCTCTTAAGCAACAGTAGTTGAGAAGGACAGCACTTTTTAATCCATACATTTTTAATTGATGTACATGAAAGACTTAGAATATTGGCTCTAATCATAAAAATAACAAAAAAACCTATTTAGTTAGTTTTTTTGAACTATTTGGAAACGAATTTATACAGAAAAAATATGTATTAAAAGAGTATGCGATTTCTTTTGAAGAAACATGCTGTCGAATTTATAAGTATTAATATGATAGATTATATTTATTGATTATTTACTTTATTATGAAATAATTCCTAGGTAATTCTGATTAATAAACATTGAAAATCATAATTATCTCTAAGCTTTAATATATTTTTATTATTTTTCTTTCCCACCTTGATAAAAGAGGACAAAAGAAAAATTCAATTATTACTGTTTATGTGTGGACAAGACTCTAGGAAAATTTAAAATCCATTTTACATTCGTTGTCTATCTTAAAGATGTACATAAAATATATACTTATATTTTCGATATCACAAACAATGAAATATTAAATCAATGTAACACATCACTTAATAAGTTCCGGGCCTAACATATAGATGTTGCTACTACTTACTGACTTTCCTAAGCCTAACCTTGAAGTACTAACTTTTAACCAGCAAGTTTCGAAACGTTTTAATAATATCTTGTTTTGATGCAAATTTATAGTGGTTTTAGTGAAGCAACTTTTGTTTGGTTAGAAGCCATGATTTATTAAGAATTTCGCGTCTTAATTAAACCTTTTTTTTCGATGAGGGAAAACACAGTTTAAGCCAAACAATTGCCCTATAAGTGTTTCTTGGGCTCTGTTCCATCGTCAACAGTAGTTAAGGGTCGGTAAACAGACTTAAAACGTGGTCGTACAAACACAAAAGACGCTAAATGTTCAGGTCACCCAAATTATTTAGTTGTTCCATAAGCTTCTTCATAAAAACCTCAATGAAACCTCTTTTAGGTGATTGCAAGTTGAAAATACATGATACGGTAAAGGATTTACAGTTACCAGAAAGCAGTGTATTCAATGTTTTGCAAGATCATCTGTTAATGAGAAAGCTGTGTTCGAAGTCAGTGCCGCGTTTGACCACCGTCTATCAAAAACAACACTGCATTGACGATTCAGAACGATGTTTGGAGCTGTTGGAGCGAAAAAAAATAATTTTAAGGAGATATGTGACAATGGATGTAACATGGATCCATTACTACATGTCTGAATCAAATGTTATTCAGCTGATTGAACATGAGCATGTAAACTCCGCCCAAAAGCGTCCGTATTTTGGGATCCACATGTCATTTTGTATATTGACTACCTTGAGAAAGGCAGAACCATTAATAGTAAATATTAAATGGCGTTATTTGATCACAAATGAATTGCAAAATATATAAAAAATCTTCCTTAAATTCAAAAGAAAAAAGTGCTATTTCATTAAGACAATGATCCGTGCTACAAGTCCATGAAAAGGATAATCTAATTGAACGAATTACACTTCGAATTACATTCCAACCCACTATAAAGTGCAGATCTTTGTCCTAGTTACAACTAGCTCTTTGGAGATCCTAAAAGAATGCTATAGGAAAAAGGGTTTGACTCAAACGAAGATCTTATTGCCGAGGTTCAAGCCTGTTTTGAAAAAAATGATAAATCTTTCTTTCAAAAATGCAATAAACAAGCAAACACCAAAGACTCCAGTAAAACGATATAGAACTGAGTAAAATATCAAAGAAATGATTAAATCAGCAAAAATCCAGTAACAAGCCGAAGAATCGAGTCAGACGCTAAAGAATCAAGACGGCAAATAAAAAAGGTCAGAGAACAAAGATTTTCATTTGGTTTGTCATTTTGCTCGAGGCGTTTTTAATAAGTGTACATGAAAGTTCCAGAATAGTGGATTTCATTTTAAAAATATTTACTGATTAACAAAATCTAATTGCTCAGTATATTTATCAGTTTAGTAGGAATTAAATTTTTGGAGAAAATTCGGCCTAAAATACAGTGTAAACCTTTTACTAAATAAATTATTGTGTCAAAAGTAAAAGCTTTAATGTGATCGGTTATAATTCAATACTCGGTATATACTTTCTCTTTAAAAAAATCTTGACGAACTATGAAGGACAAGTACTGAAGGATCTGATTCTATTAAGCAACATTAGTTGAGTAGGACAGCATTCTGATTGTTGTTCGTACCACTCCGTAGCTGTCTCTAACATTTTTAATCCATACATTTTTAATTGATGTGCATGAAAGACTTATAATATTGGCTCTAATCATAAAAAAGCACACTAAACAGCAAAAACTATTTAGTCAGTATTTATGAACTATCTAGGAAACGAATTTACTCGTAAAAAATGCATTTTTAAAGAGTATGCGATTCATTTTGATGAAACATGATGTCGAGTTTATAAGCATTAATCTGATAGATACTTTTTATTAATTATTTACTTTATTATTAAATAATTCCTAGATAATTCTGATTGATAAACATTGAAAATCATAATTATATATATATATATATATATATATATATATATATATATATATAAGTCTTAATATATATAAATATATATTTTCTTCCCCACCTTGATAAAAAAAGGAAAAAAAGAAATTCAATTATTACTGTTTATGTGTGGACAAGAATTTCGGGAAAATTTAACAATGAATTTTACATTTGATGTCTATCTTAAAAATGTATATGAAATATATACTTATATTTTAGATATCAGAACCAACGAAATATTAAAACAGTGTAACACATCACTGAACAAGTTCCGGGCCTAATATATAGATATGTTGCTACTACTTTCTGACTTTCCTAAGTCTAACCTTGAAGTACTAACTTTCAAACAGCAAGATTCAAAACCTTGAAGTACTAACTTTCAAACAGCAAGATTCAAAACGTGTTGACAATATCTTGTTTTGATGAAAAATTAGAGTGGTTTTAGTGAGGCAACTTTTGTTTGTTTAGAAACTATGGATTAATAAGAATTTCGTGTTTTAATTTAACCTTGCTTCTTTGCTTGCTTCGATGAGGGAAAACACAATTTAAGCAAAACAATTGATTTATATGTGTTACTTGGGCTCATCTCCATCGTCAACAATGATTAAGAGTCGGTATACAGACTTAAAACGTGGTCGCACAAAAACAAACGACGATAAACGTATCTTCTTCAGTTGTTTCATAAACCTCTCAAAAAACTCAATAAAATCTCTTTTAACCAATTGCAAGTTAAAAATGCATGATAAGGTAGAGGATGTACAGTTACCAGAAAGCAGTGTATTCACTGTTCTGCATAATGATCTGTTAATGAGAAAGCTGTGTTCGAAGCAAGTGCCGCGTTTGTTCACCGTCTATCAAAAACAACAGTGCATTGACGATTCAGAACGATGTTTGGAGCTGTGTGAAAATTTTTTTTAATGAGATATGTGACAATGGGGATGTAACATGGATCCATTACTATATGCCTGAATCAAATTTTATTCAGCTGATTGAACATCAGCAGGTGAAATCCGCCCAAAGACGTCCGTATTTTGGGATCCACATGGCATTTTGTATATTGACTAGCTTGAGAAAGGCAAAACAATTAATAGTAAATATTAAATGGCTTTATTTGATCACACACAAATGAATGACAGAACATGTAAAAAACTTCCTTAAATGCAAAGGAAAAAAGTGCCATTTCACCAAGACAATGATCCGTGCTACAAGTCCATCAAAAGGTTCATCTAATTGAACGAATTACGTTTCGAATAACTTTCCAACCCACTATAAAGTCCAGATTTTTGTCCTAGTTACAACTAGCTCTTTGGAGATCTTAAAAGAATGCTACAAGAAAAAAGTTTTGAGGTGATTGCCGAAGGTCATGCCTATTTTGAAAGCAAAGATAAATCGTTGTTCGAAAAATGCAATAAACCAGCAAAACAGGAAACACTCCAGTAAAAAAAGGCCGACGTATCAAGTAAGACGCTGAAAAATCAAGTCGGGAAAGAAAAAAAATCAGACAACAAAGATATCCATTCGCTTTGTCCTTTTGAATGGAACGTTTTTAATAAGTGTACTTGAAAGTTCTAGAAGAGTGGCTTTCATTATAAAAATACTTACTGACTAACAAAAACTAATTGCTCAGTATTTATCAGTCTCGGAGGATATAAATTTTTTGGAAAAAATTCGGCCTATACTTTCTCTTTAAATAAATCTTGATGAACTATGAAGGAACACACAGAATTTGTTCTTCAAAACCATCTATACTTGTTACATAACAAAATTATTTTTAAAATGTTCGTACAGAATACGAATGTAAGCAGACATACAAATTTTCTGAAATATAAGGATTGAAATAGGATAGGATAATGATTAGGTTAATGATATTCCTTTAGGTATAGGTTAATTATATTCCTTTTCTCTTCTACTTTATAAAATTCGACGACAGATAATAACAAATAAGTTCATTCTCCGTATTATCAGATGATTTTATCTAATTAGCCTGATTAAATGTTGTACTTTGTATCTAAACAAAAGTAAATTCTCTTCATATGCATTGGTTTTATTGCAAGATATTGTAGAAAATGATGAGTACACTGAACAGCGATTTAAAAACAGAGTATTGCCCCTCGATGAACATGAATTTTCTTAGAGACCTGTAAGAACAGTTACTCACTAATAACCTTTAAATTTCAATAATGTTTTGAACAATGATCCTGAAAATAAAACAGAAGGCATTTCTTTGAAAGAATATGAAACCCATGATAAGTAAAAATTTGAACCCCGACACCGAAATATTTTGCGTACTTCTTATCCAAAACAGGTTACATCTTTTAATGGATCAATGAGCGATGGATTTATAGTGTATCAGTCAGTTTTACGAAAGGAATATATTAAACATAAATCAAAATATTAAAATTAGTTTTAGAATAAATACATATTCGTGTAATATCTCACTCATATTATAAAATAGCTCATTTAGGCACTTTAACCAAGCTGAAAAATGGTATTAATTGTTGCAATGAATAATTTCAAATAATGCATTACTCGAAAAAATAAAGACAAAAAATGTAAACTTGAATTATAAGAAAGTAAATTGCCACCTTTGTTTTCCACTCTCTTAGTTGGCATCAAAAAATTAAATCTGCAACATCACTAAAAGTGTACTCAAATTGAGAAGGAAAACCTAAGAAATACATAGTGCGATAAAGGAAAACTTGGCATTAACTAGTGCCATTTCTGAAAAACTTAATGCGTAGACATTTGAACATATCTACTTCTCATAGCATGTGGTTTAAAAACACTCAAATGCGTTGCTTTTAAAACAAAGCAAGTGTTAAGAACAACAATGTCAAAAACGGGGACTGATGAGCAATTATAACAATGCGAAAATACTGTATAAGTCTTCAACATTTACCTCTTTGCATCATTCTCTCATCTGAGAATTGTACTAAGAAGTAAAGGTGAGTAGAACCGAGTGGGAGATAAAATCATTTCACAATAACCGGAAAAATAATAAGAAGTTAATTCGAAAATTCGAGTTTATCTTAAGGGGATGTGATCTTCGAAAATAAAAGTTAGAACTTAATGTTGAGAAGGTGAAAAAAATTTAGTACCGTTCTGAAAACTTTAGAATTAGGGGAAGAAGCATATCCTTGTTTATAATTTTTGGGGATCAAAAGATACGTTTAAGTTAACCAAGTATGCTAACTACCAGGATTTTTTTACTGAATTACTTTACTTTTTGTTACTGAATCTCTTGCTTGGAGGTAAAACGGGTAAACTTTCATCAATTATACATATCACAACCCTTTAGCGATAAGGAATAAAGTAAAAGGAAAATAATTTCAAAACCCTAGTTTGCCTTAATGAAATGAGGTCTTCATCTGGATCACTAAAATAAAAGTTAAAATTTTATTTATGTTAAAATATGCGAAGAAGTAAGAATGAAATTGGGATAGAAGGCTACGAGTATTCTTGTTTTTAAGTTTTGGAATCAAAAATCCAGTTGAAGTTAAACTAGTATGTAAACTACAAAGATTTTTTTAATGAATTCCTTTCACTTTTTGTTACTGAATCTTTTTCTCGGAGATAAAAAGGATAGAATTTCATCAATTATACCTACGACACCCAACGGATAATGAAACTTTTTCTCACAAAAAATAAGCAACTTAATAATTGTTAAATCAAACATATACAATTATACTAGATGTATCACACTGCTATTAAATTAGTAAAATTAAACATCATTAGACAAGAATATGAACAAAATAAATAAGTGTAATACAATAATTATGGATTAATTACACAACAAAATTAAAAGAGCCCGAGTTTGAACTAAGAGAGGTTAAGGCCTCATAGGACTCTTAAATTTCATTTTTTCGATTTTTGAAAAAATATATGTTAAAGCGTCAACGTTTCTGAGCAGTTTGCAACCAAAATTTTGTTGATACTGTGAAAACTTCCAAAGTTATTGAGAAATAACTAGTAACACGTAAACAAAAACTTGCATCTGCCACGCCCACTTTTGACATCTGTCAGAACACATTCCAAACATTTTAATATTTCGCCGATTAGTTTTATTAAAAGAGCCACACCTAATATCAAATTGATTTCGGGAGTAGCATAACTACAACTCAACTTTTAACTTCGTTTAATCTAAGCGGGATTGTTTATTTACATTTCGATTTTGGATTAGCATTATTTTCGTTTGTTATTGAAAGCTTTTAAACATGGATGTTCCATTGAAAAAAACTTCATCCGGAAAGAGACCGAAGAAAAGATTTCAAGGAAACATGTATCGGAAGAAATCTCTGTCTAAAAAAAGTATTATTTCTTTTGAAAATGTTTCGCCAAACAAAAGTTCATCGGCGAAAAAATTGCCAAGTGCACACAAGATTTCAGAAGCTTACGAAAATGATGTTTCAGTTGAGTTTCAAGGTTATAGACTAAAATCGACATTAGTTTATTATTTTCAAAAATTGAAAAGTTACTTTGTTGCTCTGTGTGTTATGGCAAAATAAAAATGAGTGAAAAATCCACTGTAGGATTATTTTCCATATTTCAGTTCACATGCAGAAAATGTAGCATTGAAAAAAAACTTAATTCCTGTGAATTGATTGGTATAAAAAAATATACCTGAAATCAACAGACGGTCTGTTTTGGCCATGCGCCAAGGATTGTCTTCGCTCGAGACGTTTTGTTCGCTTATGTGTTAGCCAAATCCAGTGTCTCAGAAAGCTTACGACAGAATAAATGCAAAGATAGCTGATATAAGTGAAGCGCTTGCAAATGCATCGATGAAGAAAGCTGCTGCTGAGAAAAAAAAAATTATTGATCGCACCGTAAATTCTGTTGTAGTTAACGGTGATGGGACCTGGAAGACCCGTGGGCATACTTCACTTATTGGAGTCTGTGCATTGATTGGAGCTGACTGCGGGAAAGTTCTCGACATGGAAGTCATGTCCTCTTATTGCAAAGGATGTGACTCCGATAAAGGGCCAAAGCTTGGACCAAAATATAGTGCTTTTTTGGCTAAACATCACATTTTCTGCAGAAAAAACCATAGCAGATCTGCTGGAAAAATGGAAGTTTGCGGAATGCAGAAAACTTTTCTCCGATCAGAACAAAAACATGGATTAAAGTATCAGCGATACATAGGTGATGGTGACTCAAAGACATTTTTGTCTATTGCTGAAAAAAATAACCATATGGGGATAGTGTTCCCATTGTAAAAATAGAGTGTGGTGGCCATGTCTAAAAGCAAATGGGTAACCGCTTGCGGAAGTTGAATGTTTTACGGGGGAAAAGAAGGTTTCCGATGGGAAAACAATTGGTGGGAAAGGTCGCCTAACCGATGCTATTATAAGCAAATTGACGACTTTTATGGCAATGCTATTCGTGCCAATTCCCATAATGTGAATGAGATGAGGCAAGCTGTCTAGCTGTGTGGGCTCATACATCCAGCACAGATGATGAGCCGAAACATTGGTTTTACCCAAAAGGCAAAAATAGCTGGTGTAAGTACAATGTTTCGGTTCACAACAATACAGTGAATGAATTTTCTCACAAGAACACCTTACCAAAAGCAGTTTCTGAAGTGATTAAACCTGTTTTTAAAGATTAATCACACTTGAAATTGTTAAGAAGGTGTTTAGGGGAAAACTCAAAATGCTAATGAGTCATTGAATTTACTGATTTGGAAGTATAGCCCGAAATTAATTTTATCAGGAATTAATGTCACAAAAATAGCTGCATTTATAGCTGCATGTGAATACAATGATGGAAGTAAGAACAGAATTGATCTGATTCGTGCTTTGAATTTAAAAATAAATAAAACAAATGTTTTGAATTGTGTAAATATTGACAAAGTGCGCAAGTCAACGGCTAAGAGACGAGCTTCTAAAACCTCCTTTTAAGCTCATAAAGCTAAAAACTTAAAATACTCAAACAAATTGAGCAATGCAAGCTTGCAGAGGGCAATATTTATGCTGCTGGGACTTTTTAAAGCATACTGGTATGTTTAATTTTCTTTTTGTTATTTTTTATCTTTTTTGTTATTTTTATCTTAATTTTGCCTTGCGCGCAGAATTTTTCAAAAACTATTTATCATATCAATATGAAATTTCATACACATGTTCAAAGTAAGGTTTTTTATAGCTTATACAAAAAAATTTTAAACAAATTTTTGTGTAATCTTTTTTTATTTGGTGTTTTAATTGAATTTTTTCATAAAATTTTAAAATTTTCTTCATAATTGTATTTTAAAAATATTTTTGTTCTCTAAATGCTTTAAAAGTGTGTATAAGTTCAAAAAGGAACATTTTCATATCAAATAAAATTAAGTTTGTGAATTTTGATCAATTCTGCTCTTCAGATTTCTGCGCGCTGTAAAATGCTAATTTTCATATTTTTGAAAAATTGACCAAATTTTATTTCTTAATAACTTTTTTAATTTTTTCTCAAATTTTCTGAAAATTTGAGAAATAATGTAAATATATATGATTATCATGTGGTAAAAATTTCAAAATATTGTTCTGTTTTATTGTTAAGTTACACTGGTTAGAAGAAGGATGTTTCCTTCGAGTGCACGGATATCTGTTAAGGGTCCTATGACCCCTTAAGACTTTTTCAATGTAAACACATTAAAGAAAGTGGCAGTGCATTCAAGGTTTTTCTTGTCATAAGTAATAGTTGAGAACCTCAATCCTTTTATTTAACATAAATTTATATTAGATAATGTAATCAAACGTGCAGAAAAAATTTCGGATATCGAATATAAAGAATTGAAACAAATCCTTTACCTCACAATAAAATTGTCAAGAGAATCACTAATTCAGCTAACAAATTAAAACTTTATTAATGAAAAAGTCCTCTAACTTCAAAGCATTTCTATTGTTCGATACGATAGTATAAAAACCAGAGATGTATCAGAATTTTCAGTGCATACAAGACGGATTTCAAAATTTTGATACACTGATACTGTGATATCTCGCAATTACTTTCTACCATTCTTCTCATATAATCAATCAAATAATCAATATAATCAAATTAAACATAATTATTTTAAATAAACACAATTCCCTAGTAATCGGTTCAATCAAGTAAACACTGTCCGTCGTGTTAAAACATTTGGAAGAAACTATCTCTTCTTATTATACTAGCTCAATGTGCGTCAGTCACCGAAGGGATTTGATTTCCTTCACCTCAACACAGTATGTGCGTCAATGTCCCCGAAGGGATTTGATTTCCTTCACCTCAACACAGTACAGTGCTTCGCGCTTCTAAAACAAGGGACTCTCCTTCCCTGACCACCTCGCTTGAGGCCAAAAACCTTTCCCCTCAAAACACAGTAACATCTCAGAAATCACGCCGAATCACGCCAATATTCCATAATTCTCCGCCAACAGTATTCTAAGACATTTAAGTGAATGAATGAATAAGTGTATAGTTTAATGTGACGGAAAATGGATTTCTCCTAAGACGCAGTAAACATTTTAAATAACACTTGGATAAAGGAAGTAGTATAATTATATTTTTTGATCCACCAAAATAAAATCTACCTTTGTGAAAGAAAATAACTAAAAATTACCCAAATAAAACCGAATAAAGAAAATATATGATTACATATGATTTTCTCTGCTTGTGAAAGTGTAAGGAGATAATGATGGTTCACAGAAACTAAAGACAAGATGTATATGATAAACAGATGTATATTATATGAAGATGTATATGAAATACACACAGTCTTTTACTCACATGTCATTTGAAACTCAGATCTTGATAGGAACAATGAAATAAAGACTAATTCTGCAAATATTAAAAAAAAAATTAAGTTCCAATTACTTATGAATATTTTGAGGAGAATAACTCAATGCAATTAAACTTATCGATATCTTAATCCATGTTAATAAGAAAATATACCAGTAAATATTGCGGAAAAATCTTTATAAAAATTATATAAAAATATTACATTTTTGTATGCTTCACTCAGAAGCTCATTTGTGAAAAAAATTACAAGAAAAAACCAAGTTTATACATCAGTATTTTGATGATCCATAACTTCTTATATACATGTGACCGTGAAACTCTGTATAAAAAACTAAATTATTTTAAGCAATATAATAAATATCGTTAAAAAAGGCTTAAAAATTTGATTTATTTTAATGAATAATACTTTTATCGTAGCAAACTTGGACAGTAGATATCCTGCTGAAGTTGATGATATTATCATCAATCCCCCAACTAGAGGGATGTACGAAAAATTAAAGAACCAACTTATCAACTGCCTTTCACTTTCCGAAGAGCAGCGAATACGAAAACTTTTTGACGTGAAGAACTTGGTGATCGTAATCCTTCCTTGTTCCTTAGGCATCTTCGTTCATTGGCAGGCGACATCGAGATAAAACCTACACTCCTTCGTTCCTTGTTGTTGCAACGTCTACCTCTACACGTCCAAGCCATTCTCCAAGGACAATCAACTCTCGAACCAGACCAAATGGCAGATATGGCCTATAGAATCATGGAAGTTCCCTTTCTAACAGCTATGCCCTCTGTGAACTCTATTGATCCCATAGTTGCTTCAGCATCTCCCAGAGTTTCGGTGACATTAGAATCACTGGCGGAGAGGGTGAAGGACGTTGCTAAACAGGTGAAGCTCCTGCAAGCACGTTTCAATGCAAGAGCCTTGAGTAATTCATCCCGCCGCAGGTTCAGTGGCTCATTCCCTCTATCTCCTTTCCTCTCCAAATTGCCTGTGTGGGTCGCCTGGAGACGCCGACCATTACGCATTCCACTGCCCCTTTACTTCTGATCACCATCTTGTTAACCCCATCCCGAACGCTCTCTATCCTTGGGTTAACTCTATTATTAATAATCGTGCTATTCACAATAAATTAATTTCGTGCTTTGCTATTTCCAAATCCATATGTGATAGTTTGGCTTAACTTTCCCTTTCCGTTTTCCCTCTTCGGTTCTTGCTATTCCTTTTCATTTTTTTCCCTTCTCTCTTTCAATCTTTTTTGTTCCCCTCACATAATATATAACAGCTTCCTGTTTTAACCCTTAGTCATCATTCTGGGTTTACTTTAAGGTTAATTTCTTGTTTTTTTCTCTCTTTTAGCAAAAATGGTAGCTTTAATACAATTCAATAACTTATCTGTTCCCACTTTCTCCCCCTCTTTCTCCTTTCAGTGTCTTTAAAATATAATTGGAGGAGGAAATCTAAAAAGAAATCATCTTTCCAGTGTTTTTTTTTTAAAACTAATGAACCAGTAACGGGAAATAATATCAACAGGAAGTGTTGGCGCCAACTGGAATTATGGTTCAAAAAACATTTTTTTTTTTCTTTCCTGTTTTCCTTTTCTCCTGGTTTGGGCAGGGATCTCGCTCGGTGGCCACACTGACCTGCATGTGTTCCATGGAGGAACCGTAACTGGTCTTAGATATCGGGATGAGATCCTTGATCCATATGTCCGCCCATATGCTGCTGCTATTGGTAACGACTTCATTCTGATGAATGATAATGCACGACCTCACCGAGCTGGGATTTTTGAGGAGTATCTGGAGGATCACGGTTTGGAACGAATGGAATGGCCAGCTAGATCTCCAGACCTGAATCCGATAGAACATCAGAGAGGAGAGCTTTAAATCCTCAGAGAGGTTGCTGCTTTAAATCCTCCTCCAAGGTCGTTACATGAGCTGAAACAAGGCTTACTCTGTGTCTGGTCTTCGCTTCCTGTTCCGGTGTCCGACAACTTAATAAACAGCATGGGAAATCGATGCCGCCAATGCATTCAAGTTAGGGGTGGACACATTCCTTATTAGAACCCATTTTTGTATTGGTTTTATGCCATTTTACCACATAACACTGTGATGTGCTGTTTTCTCCAAGAATGGACTTTTCCGCAGAGATTGCTTTTTTTGTTATAAATCGTTTTTGCAATACACTTATACAAATTTCTATGACGCATTGAATAAAAAACTATTTAATGCACATATCCTCCAAATGTTTTGTTTCTACATTCATTCATTTGCAAATTAGACACAAAAACCCGGTTGTACCTTAACTTTTTGAGGCCAGTGTAGTTTCACAATGTTGCAAAAAGCATCAGCAAGGCTCTGGTCTGCATAACTGAGAATTTTACGAGATATAATTGTATATTTTGTTATTCGTGTACCCAAAACTAAAATGTGTTATGCAATTCTGAAAAATACTTTCATTTTTGTACCACTATTTTTAAAATGCTTAGTCTTTCTTGTATTTTTTATTTACATTAAAATTATTTTAATCTAATTATTATTTTTTAATTATTTTATTTTCAGAATTGGGACCTTTTGAGCTCATCTTATTTCGTAGTCTTATTTGTGCAATTGAACCGCGCTATGCTTTTAAAACTGACAAGGAGCGTGCGGAGATAACAGGAACATTTCCATTTATCCTCCCATAAATTATATATATTTTGAAAATGATATTAATTAGAAGCAACAAAAATTCAAGAAAGAAAACATGTTTTTATTGGAAATATTAGGTGTACAACTTTGCTTCCGCCGTTTTTTTTCCGAAATTCGAGGCTTTATTGTAATAAACTAATTATATATTTATGATTCAATAATTGCGTTTGATAGCGATCGCCTGTGATTGTTTCAGTCGGTTTTAACAACTCATAATACACTACGCTGAGCTGGTCCCACCAAATGCCCTGCTGGTCTGCGACGTCAAAATCACCGTTCTTGAAGCGTTGAAATCACTCTCAGCACGTTCTTTCATTAATAGCGGCCTCACCATAGGTATTTGAGAGCATTCGATGAGCCTTAGCCGCAGATTTCTTCATATTAAAGCAGAAAATTAAAACCTCCCGCAAATGACGAGAATTTGGCTCGTAAGCTGGCATGTTTAATCGAGAATAACTTTATGATGCAGACACAAATCGACTAATATTTCGATGGCGTTATGTTAACAAATACCTAACCTTATTGTATGACATCTACGATCTATTTATTTCGACTACCACTTACCGCTACAGCCATCTATAGCAAAACGGCGGAAGCAAAGTTGTACACCTAATAATAACCCTAAAGTAAATATAAGTGAAATGGCATCGCCCTATGAATGTTGTTTAGAATGCATTTGCAAATTTATTTAATATAACTCTTAAACAGGAGCATAAAAATGAGATATTTAAATAATTTTATTTATTTCCACTCTTATTACTTTTAAACACAATATATGCTCTATTTTATTTACTTTTCTTGAATACAAAAAAATACAGTTTTACCGACAAATATTGTTTATTTCCAAAATTTGGATCTGTTTCGTAGATATGTTAAAAAAGTGAATGATAAATAAGAAGATATCTTATTTTACACGTAAAACCATCAAAATAAGTTGTTTTGTATTCTAACCCCAAAATATGATACCTTATATATTCTTTAAGATAAGAAATTGTTTTTGACAAAAGTATATAGATCTCTCTATAGCCTGCTATTTTCTTCCTCTTTCCTCACTTATTTGATTTTATGATATACGGATCTAAAATAGTCGCAATAAAATTTCCTTTTTCCTATCACACGTAAAAATAACAGATGGGCTTAAAACAGAATCCACCGTCTTCACAAATATTTCTGAAAATAGCTTTAGAGATGAGTATTTGTTCCTTAAAAAAATTTTCTAACCATATAAGTTGCCAAAGAATAGAATCCATATTTTTTCGGTTTATTCTACGGTATGGCGTGTAAGTGTTTTAAAGTGAATGCATTCAAGAAACTTAAATTTTATCACGGAAATATTCTTTTAAACCATGAAAACCGTATTTTATTTCAGAGCCGATTGTTAATTTAAAACAAAGAAGCTTTCAAAGAGATCAAACGATGTTACAAACATTTTGCCATTGCTGCATGACTTTTAAATTCTATATTTATTTACTGAACATCATTTTGATATGTATTAATGTTACCTGAAGCAATGCGAGAGGTATTGGCAAAAAAAACTTTTCATTTACCTATCATTTCTGGTTGCTTATTTCTTGTTGAACTCAATGATCTGCTAAGTACAACTTACACGCCTCAGAATTTTGAACCATAATCTCCAATAACAAACTCTCCATTTGAACTGGCAAATTCCTTTTTGTTCTTTGTATGCCCATATAAAGTTAGAAATTTTAGCTTAGTTAACTTAATGCACGTCATCCCTTATCTTTCTATTGATACAACAGCTCTGGGTGAACCAAGGCCTTCTCAACAACCCTCTTTCATTCCAATTTCCACTTAGCAACAGTTCTCCAATAAGTTGCTCATAAAGCTTTTAAAACCTTCTCCATACAATCAGCCAATCTCAATTTAGCCCTACCCTAAGTTCAAGCCCCAATAGGTTTTAATAAAAAATTCTAAGCGGCATGCTTGAGGGTTTATACGGCAGATGTGATTCTCAACCCTCAAACGAATAATCTTTATGGATTTAGTGATATGGCTTCCTTAAATAGCTTATAAATTACGACGTTGTTAACCTAATTCATTCTCATTCACAGCTTCAAAGATATATCTAAGAACTCTTCGCTCAAATATGGCTAACATTTCAGTCTGTGATTTAATCCAGGTTTCAGATCCACCGGTGAGTACGGGTCTGTTGATTGTTTTATGTAGTGTAATTTTTGTACATCTTTTAATCAATTTTGACTTTAAAAAAAGCTCTTAGATCATGAAGACAGCGAATAGCAGCAATAACATGTCTTTTAATTTCAGCATCAATGTCGTCGTTTGCAAATTTAATGTTTTAGCCAGGCAAAATTATTAGCCATTTCAAAGTTATAATTTACAGTCTGCAGTTATTTCATACCTACTGCAGTTTTTGAAAACACCATGTATTTAGTTTCGTCTACATTAATAATAAAAAGCAACTTTTCAGCTGATTTCTTAAGGGTTATACATGCATCTGATAAAGAATTTTTAGTACGAATAATGTTTACTACATCATCGGCATAAGCAAAGAGTTCTACAGACTTGGTGAAAATGGTACAGATAGTGTTAATGCTGGGGTTGCGAATAGCCCATTCTAAGGTCAAATTAAAAGGAGACAAGCAAAAGCATCACCGTCTCACACCATTTCTGACTTCAAAAATATTCTTTGATGCAATCAGAATTCTCTAAATAGGAAATAGTTTGGGTCAAAGTTACCTTAATAAGCATTCGACGTTTTTTTTTAAATGGCCAGCTCATCAACAAGTGGAGAGTCATTATCAACAACACTATCATACGCAACATTTATTATAGACTATACAATAACTATTATACATTACGAGCTATTATACAATGAAATACCAGAGGATTAGGGATAGCAAGGGCTATGAAAATTGGTTAGCGCCACGAATCATTTATGCGCAAGTTTGGGTGCTGTGGCAACGTGCATATATAGCTCGTACTGTGGTTGTTCTAAATTAGCTGTTGGAATTGTCAGTGTGGGTTAACTGCTTGATAAAGAAACCTTCGATCGTGGTCAAATCGTAGTTGCGCGACGCATGGGCCATTCAATTTCTGAAATCGTCAGATGTCTAGGATTTTTGTGGACGACTGTGTCAAGAGAATACCAAGAGTACATTGATGGTGGACAAAAACTAGGGATCGGGCAAACTGCAAAGGATAATTAGCTTTGACAGTGTGTTCTGAGAGACGGTTCATGCTCGTTGCACGTAGCCAGTGAAGCCCAGCAATAGCTCAAATTACCACCCAGTTGAATGACGGTGCCAGTCGTACAGTCAGTAAGCGGACTGTGCAACGCATGCTTCAACGTATGGGTTTCAGGAACCGTCGTCGTACGAGAGTACTATTGCTCAATGCTCGCCATCGGGCTGCACGTCTTGCCTGGGTATGAGAGAACAGAGATTGGAGTGTTGAGAACTAGAAACGAGTAGCATGGTGTGATGAGTCTCGATTCGGAATACTTAAAGCCGACGGGAGGCTGAGAATATGGCGACAGGCTCAAGAAGCCATGGATCCTGCATACTAGATTGGAATTGTATAAGGGCATGATGGCTAAATTATGGTCTGGGTTGTTTTTTCCTGGCACTGTTTGGGATTTTGTGTGCGTGTACCAGCCATTTTCAATGCAATTCGACACGTAAAGTTGCTGTGTAATCATCTGCATCTGTTTATGCTGTTCTGTTATCCGCACGTTCCGTGTTATACGTATTCCAGCAAGACAACTATACCTCTCAAAAGTACCAATTGGCTACTGACAGGTTGAATGACTATTCCTCTGACTTTTTGTTATATATTGGCCACCTAGAAGTCCACACTTAAATCCTATTAAGCATCGTTGGGATGTTTTGGAACGAGGCGTGAAAAGCCATCACTCATCATCAATGAACCTTATTGAAGTATGGACTGCCATGGCCAAAATTTGGCAAGTAATTCCCATGGAACGTATCCATAATCTTCTTGAATCTATACCTCGTCGTGTGGCAGTCGTTATCAAGGCCAGATAAGGCCCAACTCGTTATTAGATAAGTATCCCTAATTCAGTGGCACTTCAGTATATATTTTATATATACCATATACTATACTATTATATACCATACAACAACCATACTATTGGTCTTAAGGTGAAGGACTAGAACATGTGAGTCTATTAACGTAGCATCGGTCACAAGATTGAAATCTTGACCATTCGACAACCTACCATTTTATTTATCGATTCATTTTAAATTTGCTTACCAATAATGTGTTACAATATTCAGAAATTATTTATTTGTTTGAAAACCCTCGAAACAGATTCGACCGCCTCAATGTTCACAACTTAATTTTTAAAAGCCGAAACATACTACGAAGTAACTACAACGTTTTTTCTTTATATAGTATAGACTGCTTCAATTCATTTACATAAATGATCTGACGTTATCAAGACAAGCCAACAACAGACTCAGAGTATTGTTTTTTCAAACCCATGATATAAAATTCTAGGCCACCGTACGTCTAACTTTGTTTCTAATAACCTTTTGTTTAGAATGAGTTAGTTATGAGATCATTAGTTTTGATAGAAGTGGAGAGTGAGCCGCAGGATTTTCAGACGGTATAAAGTATCAAGGCTTCAGATATTTGAACTTGTATCTATTTCTGGTAAAAATTACATTGTGGGGCAAAATGGCTGTGATACATATTTCTGTTAAACATTTAGAAGAACTTGTGTTAAATGTTCCAATATTGTTTTAGTAGTATAGAGACTGAAACAAGCGTCTCGCCCACAAAAATATGGCTCATGAGCAATGTTTAAATCAAGCAAGAGAAGTTGAGTTTTGTTTTTTCCGGTGATCATTGTACAGTGTAAAATAGAGGGGGGGGGAGGATTTCCTGTTCATTGAACTGGTTGAAATCTTGATGTAAAATTATCATATTGCTGCGTTGATCGGGGTTGGAGGATTTTATGTAAAACAGTCTCAAAGAAAAATAACAGTTCTTTAAGAGCAGTGCGAATTTATTGTATACAGGATTCTGCAGCAATACTTACAGAGTAAATTTCAGAAGGTTTTTACACCTTCTACAGCACTCAGACATAATTATATGTGTCTAAAATACACGTATAGAAAAGATTATTCACAGGCACAGCCGAGCTAATCAGTAATCACGGTCAAAACAAGTTTACTAATCACTGGTTGAATCAAGGCTGTATCTTGTTTCGGAAAGCATCTCTATTTATAGACGTGGCGGAAACGTCTAGAAGAATAACCGCTCGTGTCATAAAGCGTGAAATTAGTGTGTTTCTCCATAAATTTCTAGAAGAATCCAGAGAGTCCCGAAATAGCAGACATGGTCACCCAATTGGCCGCCAGAAATTATGCCAACTTGACGCTATCGCCAAGATTTCGCCAAGTTCTCATTGAATCGCCATTATAACGTAAGGGGCGGCATTGCTTGTGAATAGTACAATTTTAAATTAAAATAAATATAAATGCTTTACACATCGAAATGCAAATTATTTACACTATTTTACACAAAATTCGTAACAATATGAATAAATCGATAGAAATTAAGTATCAATTCGGATGAAATTCGACTGTAGTTAAAAATTATGAAGTCCATTTTCCAAAGTTTTTGGTCTTCATGCAAGAATAACTAATGACTGTTTATATTCCGTGAATGTGAATGAGAATTCATTAGCTTCCCACTTTTCAGGAACATAAGACCTATAGACGAGAGAGCTCGTAATTTTGCGTCATGGCTAAGTGAAGAGGAAGACACTTGAGCTGCACCCAAACTATGCATACATCCACAACACGAAATGTGGGGACTTTGAGACATGACAGATGCTTCTCAGCACGACAAATCTTTAGTGGAATTAGGATTCGAATTCACGATACGTAAGCCACGAGTTCGTGACCTTGGCCACTATATTCTGTGAAGCGAATGTTTCAAGATACTTTTTACACTCTATAACAAATTAAGCTTTGACACCAATTATCATTGGATATGATTCCAGTACGAGATGACAATATAAAAAATAAATTTATGACAAACCCCATGTCGTGTCTTCGTTGTACTGAATAAAGAAGGCTGTTTAACAGGAACAAATATTATTTAATGTTCTTACGTTCCACAACAGAAGGGGGCACTTAAATAAACAACACACCCCAATTATAGTTACAGAAAATAACTTAAGGACTAAAAGGAGGGAAAACAGGCATTTCCTGACTTCACGTGTACACATCTTTCTTTGGGGGAGATCCAGGGAATAAGAGGGGGAAGAACGAGTTCCCGCTTTTAAAAAGAACAAGTGGTGCCCCTTGGCTGTCGCTAATGGTCAAGGGAAGGTAGAGTTTAAATGTAGTTGTTACAAATTTTGTTTTATTAATTATTGATTTATTATAAAATTTTTAGAGTGAATATTCTTTATCTGTTTTTTTAGATTAAAATAATGAGGATAAGAAATGTTGAATCCTTTCAAATGTCGGTTGGTATTATTTACAGACCGGGAATATAAACATCATTTTTACCAAAATAAAAACTATAAAAGTTTCTACGCGTAGTTTAAATGAGAAATAAATTATAAAAAATTGACTTTATTTTTATTCACCGTCAATTTTTTTGACGGGTAAATAATTTCAGTTATTTTATTTTACTTAAGGAAGTTGTGTGCCTTATTAATAATGATTGGAGATTCATCTCAAAATAGGTTGAATAGCTGTCCGCTGTTCAGCAAGCAAAAGGGAGAAAAAAGGGGTTTTTTTTCTTTTATATTGTTTTTTCGTAAATGATATTGGTACTTACTAAGCTTCTTTCTTATTCTCGCATATTTTATTTTACTTTTAGTTTCATTTAACGTTGTCATGCACTAATTAAACAACAAACATTTTTTTACGGCAATGAATAAAAAATAAATGTTTATATGCGTTAAAAATAATAAATATTTATCATTATGAAAGATTTGTGCAAAATCAATACTATTTTTTGCATTTATTTTTTAAAAAATAGTTTATTATTATTTTTATTCCCTGTATTGAATAAGTACTTTTTTAGGGATTCGGACACGTTGAAATGACAAAATTCGGTAAACACACTTGTTTGTTTTTTCTTATATTAAATGTAGCTGTGAAATTTGTCTTAACAAAACATAACTTGTTCTGTTTCTATGTTACTTAGAGGACAATCAACAGTCAACTTTACGAAATTAGAAAAACTGAAAGCAGGCCTTTAATTTACCAGAAGTGTACATTTAAATTTTTCAAAGTCGAGTCTGATAGCTCCAAATATTAGAAATGTGTTTTTATGAATTTTTTGTGCCTGTTTTTTATATATTAGTCTCATAAAGAATGTCACATTTCTTATAATATTTACTCGATCAGCTCGAAAATTTTTAAATTTTAATAAAACACGAAAATGGCACACGTTTATGGCACAAAGAAAGCATTTGGAGGATTTTTTACGTGGTAGAATTATTGGACGACTGGAATGTGGACGTATCCTGCTGGAAGTATCCAAGGAACTTGGAATCGCCCAGATTTTCATCTCCAGGCTTTGGCAACGATTCCAAGATGATGGTAATGTGAGTAGGTGTTACAGCACAGGTCGCCCACGAGTTATAACGCCGAATGAGAACCGTTATTTGGCAGTTACTCTCAAAAGAAACAGACGGAGCACAGCATCAGACCTGTCTCGTCATCTCTCTTCAGCTACCGTTATACGACAGTTTCAAGGCAGACCGTGTACAGAAGCTTAGGGCATTGGTCTATATGCTCGTAGGCCTGTCAGATGTGTTCCACTTACCGCAACTCACTGTTGCCTGCGATTAACCTGGAGTAGAGAGCATGCATTATGGACACCACAACAGTGGTCTTGTGTGATGTTTTCCGACGAGTCCAGGTATAGTTTGCTGTCTGATTCTCACAGGACTTTAATATGGAGAGCGCCAAGTACCCGTTACCACCAAGAGAATGATGCATCTTATCCAGTGGCTTTGCGAAGAATAGTAAGACTTCCCTGTAAAATCATATTTTGAGCCCTAATACCAAATGCGTACATGAAATCAGTCGGGCTTTGAGCTCCCTGGAACGCCTGCACCCGTCGCAATGCGAGGGTGTACGTTACGCCACTGATCTTATCACACGCACACGGACTCTGGCAGCCTCCGCTCCCGCACATGCCGACGGTACCCCTTCCGGGGCCGACGTCATATAATTATCACAACAACCAATCACAGAGCTCCCTCTCGCAGTCGCGGAAGAGAAGCACTCGAGCGGAAGACTTCACATCACACAACACGTCACGAATAGATGCTACCCCATTGGACAGGCAGTCAACCAGCCCGAGGCTCACATTGGTCGATAGAATTGCAAGCAAATCATTAAACTATAATCCAGTGATTGCTTTACTAGCTTTGATTCTCCTATCTATTTTTTAAAAAGTATTTAAATCCACTTAAAGGAAATTTTTCCCATTCATTATTATGCTTAAATTTTATAATTATCTTATTATCTTTATTAAAATGGGCAAGTAATTAAGTTATTCTCAAGTTTTCTAAATCACCAGACAGGATATCAAAGCCCTGGCGGGCTAAGTGCTCTATTACTGAAATTCAGCTACCCGATACTCTATTTCTAACTAAAAAAACTAAAACTGGCTCATTTCATTTATGTTATCAGTGACTGATTGCAGCTTAGGAGCTATTGAAAGAGTGTAGGATATGTGTCAGAGACGTGAGCTAGTTGAATATCCTCAGTCGTCGCCTGCAAAACAAGGCATCGTTCACCTTCCGTTTGGCGCGCAAATTTCTGACCTACACAGTGAAAATAATTTTGGTGTTGCGTCCGTACGCGGTGAGTAGGAAAGCGACCCTCCTTCTTCTATCTGTCTTTTATCACTCGCACTAGGTTTCAGTGCCAATAATGCAGCCGGCCACTTCACATTTCGAGAGGCAGGGTGTTCGAATCTGATAGATGCAGCTCACCCAACAACGTAATTTTTAAACTTTTAATTTTTCGTTAATTTTCATGTTTTTCTGTAACATAGAAGAAAGTCCTGAAGTCCCAGTTAGGCTTAATTAGTAAGGCTTGGTCAGAGGAAAGAAGTATGTCTCCAGTGGATTCCATCACATGTGGGTGTGCCTGGGAACGAAGCTGCTGATGAGCTGGCTGGTAGGGGATGTGATCTCTCTAACTCCAGTTCCACTGTCTTAACCCATTCGGAAATTCATTTCTTCCAAAAAAATATAATGAATTTGACTTGGCGAATCCCTCCTGCTTACCACTGGTACGCAGCTAAGGCTCCTGGCCTATCTTTACAGAGCAGGAAATCCAAGTCTCATCAGACGGCCTTGGCACGCTTTAGAAGTGGTCACCTGCGTATTATGACTTTTGTGCAGGGGGTAAGTCTTTCTTTACCTATCCCTGCTCTCTCCTTGCTTCTCCTGCTCATCTTCTGGATTGCTGGGGCATTTCCCTGCGACAGTTGTATGAGGAGCAAGGCCTGGTGTGTGACACTATTACGCGGAAAGGTCAAATGGACTTGGTGTAGGCTTTCCTGCTCGAAGGGGATTAGAAACAACAACACAACAACAACAGAAGGAAGTTTTCATTTTTATACTAAAGTAAAAAAAAAAAGTCGAAACAAGTATTTTGCAATTTCTTTAAGATGGTTTTTCAGCTGGGAATGGAGATGCATCTGAGAGATGCCGCGAGTAAACGCCCTGAGAGAAAAATTTATGTGCCTCGTTCATTAGAATTAAAGAAATATCTGATGTAAAACGCCGAAAAGCCAACAGAAACAACACCAAGAACAGAGAAGAGGAAGTACTGTTCCCCTTGTGAGCAGATCAAAAGAAAAGACTATTAAAATTTTCTTGTGTAAGATGCGAAAACTTCCAGTGCATTGAACATTGTCGGATGATTTATGAAGACTGCAACAAAGAATCTCAAAATATAAATGCCGCAAAATCCGGCGTATAGCGTGCACCAACACTTTCAAAAACTGCATTTTTTTATTTTTAGACATATTCACCGTATAATGCGCCCTACTGTTTACAAAGAACCATGTATGCAATTCTATTATGCTTTGAAGCCCTTTATTCGGGGTATTATCCCAAAAGCTTCAGAAAAAAATAGTATATTTCTAGAATTACAACTCTTTAAGTTCATTAAGGCATGCCATTTCTTTCAAATAAACATATTTCAATGCATGTAGATGTCAATTTTTTGTGCTCATGTCTTTATTCTTATTTTTTAGAGCTCTCGTTTTCATACCTGGCGCCTAACGTGCACCCTTGACTTTCATTCTTGTTTTTTGTGTTTAAAGTGCGCGTTAAACGTCGTTTTTTATGGTAAGTAGTGGTAGCAGTAAGGTTTTTTTTTGTTTGCTTAAGGTATCCGACTACGTTCGGAACCATGATTATTCAAAAGCGCGTAAATGGATAATTTTCACGATATTTAGGTCACTAAGATTACAATTTATGCATAAAATTATTTTAAGAACATTTTGACAAAAATGTTTATTTAGATACAATATTTTGGCAAAAAATAGAATAATCTTTTTTACACATGTTCTCCTTTTGTAAAAAATTGTTCTATTGTAATAATATTTTGTGCCTGTTTAAAACTCAGACCTCTGTACAGAGGCTCAACTAGAATTTTTGAAATATATAACTTAGAAGTGGGTTTATTCATATTTTACAACACAGGGGAGAAATTTTAAGAAAAAAACGCCACTAAGTTTTTCAATTGGTGGTAACTCTGAAAATAATGCGAATTTTTCAAAAATTTTAGTTGAGACTCTGTAGGGAGATCTGAGCTATAATACAGGCAAAATATTATTATAGTAGAAGCAATTTTTCAAAAGGAGAACATTTGAAAAAAAAAGATTATTCTAAGTTAATTTTTTGCCAAAATATTGTATTTAAATAAATTTTTTGTCAAAATGTCCTTAGAATAATTTTATGCATGTATTCTAATCTGAGTGACACTAAATATCATGGAAATTATCCATTTATGCGCTTTTTTAAAATCACGGTTCCGAACGTAGTCGGATACCTTAAATTATAATTAAATCTTATGACAATCCCCCATGTCGTGTATTCATTGTGTTGAAATAAAGAAGCCTTTTCATTATACTGGAACAAATACTATTTAATGTTCTTACGTTCCACAACACAAGGGGTCACTTAAATAAAACAACACACATCCATTATAGTTACAGAAAATAGATTAAAGACTAAAAGGAGGGAAACAGGCTTTCCCTGACTCCACGTGTACACATCTTTCCCCGGTATCGATCCAGGGCAGCAGAGCGGGGGGAACGAGTTCCCGCTACGCAAAAGAACAGGTGGTGCCCCCTGGCTGCCACTAATCATCAAGGGAAGGCAGGGTTTAAATGTAGTTGTTACATTTTCCCCCTACACCGCCGAAGACCGTCTCGGCGAGGGGGTGTAGTAGCAGACATTATGGCATTCTCTCCGGCAGTCCCTCTGGGAATTAATGGATGTTTGCGTGGCCTTCCTCTTTTCTTGAGAGGTACTACAGGAGACTGGTCTCTGTGCCATTCAGAAAGGGTGTTAAAGCTGATGTATGGTAGACATCTAAAGGTTCGTCAGGTTTGTCACAACTGGCTACTACAAAGGTAGTGATAGATCTCTGGGATAACACAATGTACGGCCCGTCTCTCCTAGGCATGAGTTTTGCACTCCTGTTCTGACTCGTTTTACTTAATGGGTGAAGTTTTACCCATACCAGATCATTAACTTTATAGTTAGGACTTGGTCTGCGTGATTTATCTGCATATATATTTTTTGACGATCTTGACTCATCTCAATATTTTCTTTAATTTGTGACATGTATCCTTCAAAACGTTTTAAACAGGGTGTAAATTCAGGCACAAAATTATCGTTATGGATGACAGACCGTAGATCAGTATTTACTTGGTCCAAAGTTCGTAGTTCTCTAGCGAAGGTTAGGTATGCTGCCGTGTGATGTGTTGACTCGCATTTTGAAGTATTCAGTGCAAACCTAATAGCTGGTAGCTTTTCAATCCATAATGTATGGTTGTTACCTACCATCATTGCCAAACGAGGTTTCAAATCCCTATTTTTCCTTTCGACTGGATTTGCCTGTGGGTGATATACGGGAATGAGACTTTGATTGATATCCAAGACAAAACATTACTGTTGCATCACCGCACTGACGAATTGAGTCCCATTGTCACTTATTAGTCTACGGGGCACTAAGTATCTTAGGAAGACTTCATTTAGAAGTGTCATGGCACATTCTTTAGCATTAGCTTGCTTTAATGGGAATAACTCTACCCATTTTGTTGTGTAATCCTCCACTATGAAAATCCACTTCATACCTTCGGTCGTTTCTGGTAAGGGACCAAAAAGATCAATAGCTATGCTCTCAAATCGTTGAGCTGGAACAGGGATCTTCAGAAGACCTGCTGCTTTCTGATTAGTGGCTTTGTATCTAATGCATTCTGAACAGCTCTTCACATAATCAGCAATAAATTTCCTCATACCAGTCCAGTAATATTTCGAGGAAATTCTGGAAAAGGTACCATCAGCACCGTAATGTGCAGCGGTGGGAGCATCATGGTGCAATTTTAATATCTTCTCTCTCTCATGAGTAGGGACAACTAGTTGAGCTTTTTCAACTTCAGCATGAGGTGAGTACCGGTACAGTACTCCCTGATTCATCACGTACCATCTCCCAGTCCAATTGGCAAAGTCAACTCCCTTGTTGGGATTTTCAAAACAATCAATTATCTTTTTTTAGCTCAAGGTCCTTCAATTGTTCTGTTCTTTGCTCATTAGCAGTTCTCGTCGGGAAATCAATAATTATTATTTTAAATTCGCAAATTTTTTCATCCCTATACTCTGGCCTAGAAAGCATATCTGCAATAAAATTGCATTTCCCTGGAAAATAGTCAATCTTCAGATTGTAAGATTGTATTTGAAGTGCCCATCGGGCTAATCTTCCGGTTGTGATGTTAAATTCATCAGCCACTTTAACGGTTGATGGTCGGATGCCACTTTAATTTCTGCCCCTTCAATATATCCTCTAAATTTGTATAAGGCCCAGACTACAGCCAAGGCTTCTCGCTCTGTTGTCGAGTAATTTTTTCAGCAGAACTCAAGAGTCTACTGGCATATTATTCTACTGGCTGTTCATCGGTGGGGCTTTCTCCTTGTAACAAAATGGCACCGAGGGCGTAACTGCTTGCATCTGTTTGGATGATAAAAGGCTGTTTAGGATCAACTTGTCTCAATATTGGCGGGGTTATTAAACATTGTTTGAGGGTTTGGAAAGCTTATTGCTCAATTTCACTCCATTTCCAAGCAGTACTTTTCTTTGACAAGTTGTTAAGGGGTCTAGTAATATCTGAAAAATTCGGGATGAATTTTCTATACCATGAGCAGGTCTGCAAAAATGACTGTAGCTGCTTTAGGTTTCTCGGGGAAGGAATTTTTTCTATTGCTGCAGTTTTATCATGATCCTCCTCTATTCCCTTAGGAGTTATCCAAAGTTCAAGGTATTTTACGCGGGAGCAAACAAACTTGCATTTTTCTCTCTTAGCACATAATTTAAATTTTTTAAGTCTGTCAAAGACCATTCTTAAGTCCTCAATGTGTTGTTCAAACGTTTCAGACAACACAACGATATCGTCTAAATACACCAGAATATTTACATTTGCAATCCATTACGAAACTGGTCCATAAGAAGCTGAAAGGTTGCTGGGGCATTGAGAAATCCGAATGGCATTCTTTTGTACCTAAATGTATCAAAAGGGCAAACGAATGCAGTCTTGTCCTGGTCCGCTGGATTGACCTCTACCTGATGATAACCGGATTTTAAGTCAAGGGCAGAAATAAAAGCATTAGATTTAGCATCATGTAAAAGAATATCCATGAGGGGCAGTGGATATTTGTCAGGTATAGTAATCGCATTTAGTTTACGATAATCTATGCACAACCTAACAGTTGCATTAGACTTGGGCACTAAAACTACTGGGGCTGCGTATGGGGACTCGCATTCTTTTATAATATTATGAGCTAAAAGATTATCAATTTCTTTCCTTAAGTGTTCTTTCCTGTTTGGAGATAGTCTATAAGGTGCAGTTGAAACTGGTGGGTGGTCACCTGTGTTTATAAAGTGTTTTACGAATGGAGTTGGTTCTCCCCCTAGTCTGAAAACATCTTTACTTTCATTAAGCAGGACCATCAAATCATTTCTTTCTTCTACATTTAGGGCCTGTCCTTCTTCTTCTCGCAAATGGAGATCATTTGTCTCAGCTTCATCAACAGTGTTGCTATGTAATGGAATTTCACTGGGAATCGAATTTGTGGGACAAGAACTACTATTTATTTCAACAGGACTGTCGTCTACAGGCAAAGGAACATCTTTTGAAAAAGGTATCCTGAAGCTTGGTTTGTCACCAAAATACCAAAAATTGCTACGCATGTCCATTACGATTCCTGATGTCCTTAAAAAGTCAACTCCTAGAAGAGTGCGGTTACCTTTTGCATGTGGCAAAAAAATTAAATCGATTTGGAAAGTTCGTCCACCTACGGTGATTGGTACTGTAGCTTTTTGAACAAGGGATGTGGATTGTTGACCATCAGCTAGGCACATAGCAAGATGAAATTCTGAGAATTTTTGTCCACGATTTCTCAAGAATTTAAACATTAATTCTCCCCCGACTGACTGGCTGGCTCCTGTATCAGCACAAACTGTGCCTGTAGCCTCATAGACTTCGATGTCAAATAGAGCTACTGGGGAGGTAAGACAAGTAAACATGTGTATGGCGTTGACAGAGGCACTCTCTTTTTTTAGTGAGCATTTTGGACATTTTGATTTTATAAATCCAGGGTTGCCACAACCATAGCAAGAAATAGGTAGATGAAAACCGGTGTTGGTATTCCGAGCTGGCATGTATCTAGGGTTAGCAAAAGCACTATTGTGGTTACCCGAAACATTATTTTCAACTTTGAATGAGTGAGACTTCCTAAACTCCGAATTGCCTGTGTTCCTAGAAAAACGAGAGTTGCTTAGTTTTGTTAATTTTTGCAAAAAGGGTTTAACATTTTCGTATGAGTCCAGCTTTTCAGCTAACACAACAGGATCATGCAGTATTTCCCAAGTGTCTAGGAAATGATTCTTGTAATCTGGTGGACACCTTTTTTTTATTTGATCTGCTATGATAAGATCTTTCAAGGTTTCAAATGAATCTATTTCTAATTCTTTTAGCCAACCTTCGAAAAAGGTTCTTAGCTCAAAGAAGGAATCTTTCCACATGGAATGATCCTGTTTCTGGTGTCGGCAAAAAAGGACTCTGAAACGGTCAGCTGTCAGTTTGAAACTTTGCAATAAAATATTGTGAATGTGAGCATAATTCCTAAACATCTCTTACGGTTTTCTTGCAAGTAACTTACCAATATCACTTGGAAGGACTCCAATTAAGTGTGATACCCAAAAATCAGCAGGTACATTTAGAAGCTTCATTTGTCTTTCGAACATTGTTAAAAACAATGATATGTCATCTTTATCAGGGATTAATGTGGACAAGACTGTTTTTAAATCCAGCCTCATGGGGTTAGAATCCATTTGAGAAGAATTACCTACGGAAGCTGGAGGATTTTGCGCTTGTAATTTAAGCTTTTCAAGCTCAAATGCTCTCTGATCAGCAAGGCACTTATCCTCCCGTTCTATTTTCTTTAAGGTTTCGACTTCAAGTGATTTACGTCCATCAACAATGTTATCGAGCATCTCTTTCACAAACATCTCATTATTCTGAAAGAATGTACATGAAGTGATTTTTTCACGTAAGTCAATTATTTTATCCTCGAAAGTCACAGAGACTCGTAGCTCACTTGCTAAAATAAAGAGGTCTATTTTCCTGCCTTTTGAGAGAAAAGCCATATTTGTCTATTAAAATAAAACTAGATTCAGGTTTTAAAGTATACAGGAAGTTATAAATTAAATTGGTTTTCCTAATAGCAATGGATAAGTATGAACTAATCATTAAACAACTACCTTCCCTGTAGAGAAAAAATAAAAAGAGAAAAATTCAATATAAAGGGTATAAACAAAACATTTTTTACAAAAAAGATTTTCAGAAAATCTAAATAAAATACCATAAATTCAACTGTATATGAAATATAAAATTAATCACGAGTCACAATAGCATATTGAAAAAACGTAAATACATGTTATGTTATGAAATATATATATATATATATGTATATATATATATATATATATATATATATATATATATATACTTAATAAGTGCAAAACATTTAAAGCTAAATGTATCACACTGTGACTAAATTAGGAATATAAGATTATTTAATATTCATTTTCTTTTAAAAAGAAATATTTCTTGTGAAATACTTATATATTTTATGAAACCTTCCTTACGTAATTCTAAAAAACACACCGGAAATGTAATGAATAAAATACACAGTATTACATAATCATGCTATTTTCACAAAAGAAATATATATATTTAACTAAACAATTTCTCCGCTATCACAGGATGTGACTCATGCAAATTGAAAAAAATCTATTCTCAAGAAACATAAACTTTAAAATCACCAAACAGAACCTTTTGAAAGCTATAAATATATCAATTCGTGAAATAAACAGTAAAAAATATCTAAATCTGAAAACATAACATATATCAAAGTTTGATAATTAAATGAGGTTTCTCCCCTTCTGCTTGATAGCAGAAATTACCTTTTATTTCAATATTTAACTTTAGGGAAAAATATATTCAACAGCTCCTTATAATAAGAATAACCTAGAATTTCACCATTTACTCAATATAGCAATTATTTACAGCAAATTATTATATAGTAATTATTTTAAAATGCACTAATACATATTTATCAATAATGTTATATCAGTTGCTTCTTCCTGAAAGCAGAAATGATTTTTCACTATTTGAATTTCACAGTTATTTCAACAGCAGTTTGAAATAATTATAATTAAAAAAATCCATTATAGAAGCAAAATATACAAATACTAAAATCTCAAGAAAGATAAATGATCATATTCCTCAATATTATTGTACAAAAGATTTGTTACATCTACTCACAGATTTAATTTCCGTTCCCTTGTTCAAGTACAGGTGAAGATTTCAGTAACACATAATCTCGGGAAGAGATTTTTTTTCTTCAAAATAGCAGATATCTTGTAAGCACCACTCGCGCACTTAAAACGATATATTAAATATGTTTAGTAGATATCTTAAGCACACCACTTTCTTGATCACGATGGTATTTTTAACACATAAATCAACACAATTTCACTTCAGATTATTTCCTCACTTTTCAAGCACTTTCACCTTAGTATTCGGATGATACTAAACCAATTATTTTCCAACTAAAAGACGAGCACTTTCACCTTAGTATCGGGATGATACTAAAACTGACAATTTTCTATAAGAGACGAGCACTTTCACCTTAGTATCGGGATGATACTAAAACTGACAACTTTCTAAAAGACGAGCACTTTTACGTTAGTATCAGGATGATACTAAAACCGATGATTTCCAGATACAATCAAGCACTTTAACTTTGACTGTCGGGGCGACACACACTAAAATTTCCATACACGTGGTCAGTTGGTCGAAGAAAAACAACATGTCCGCTCAAGGAAGCGTTGATCAGCATCTCGATTTCCTGGTCCGGTTAGAACGTTGGGCGCCACTATGACAATCCCCATGTCCTGTATTCATTGTGTCGAAATAAAGAAGCCATTTCATTACTGGAACAAATACTATTTAATGTTCTTACGTTCCACAACACAAGGGGTCACTTAAATAAAACAACACACATCCATTATAGTTACAGAAAATAGATTAAGGACTAAAAGGAGGGAAACATGCTTTCCCTGACTCCACGTGTACACATTTTTCCCCGGTAGCGATCCAGGGCAGCAGAGTGGGGGAAACGAGTTCCCGCTTCTAAAAAAAAAAAACAGGTGGTGCCCCCTGGCTGCCACTAATCATCAAGGGAATTCAGGGTTTAAATGTAGTTGTAACAATCTTAAATTTTATATTATGTCGTGTGTAACATATCTGTGTACTTCAAGCTTGTGCTACAATAATTTATTTAAGTCGCTTTCAGCATTAAGTTAACTTTTTAAAATTTTTTATAGACATAATTAATTTTGTTCATTGAAATGTTTACCAAGGAAAGTCTCAATTTTCTTGCATCCTTTTTAGTTTTTCAATAATATAATTCATGCATGAACCTACTTTTTCCACTTTTCGAGGCTGCATTTTTGTTCCCCCTTTCTTTTCAAAATACAATAGTTTCTTCGCTTTGTATCATGTAATCTCTAATGATCATTGGATGAGTGGATGTTATAGGTAGATAGGTGCTTATTTTTATTATTTACTACTTCAGTAACAGTCCATTATTTTGATAGGAAGATAATGCTACAGATAATTAAAAAAATCAAGAGTTTCTAAAACAAATACTCCAGCTTACGCCAATATTTTAAGTATAACATTTCCTTTTAATATCAAATATCCTCAATAAAAGGATTAAATCCTTTGATGATGGTATGAGGTGGTACTTCTAACGGAGGGATAAGGTGTTGCATTGCAGATGCTCGCAATTGCTAGTGGTGTTGTGTGGAATGTGAATATTTCAGCAATGTACAACAAGACAGAGCAGGTGTTAGTAATCTGTAGCACATGTGCCACATGTAGGACGCGGAGCAATTCTCAAAGCCACTCTACAAGGTTACACCACTCTAGAAAGTTAAATCACACTCTATGTCTCACGCATTTTTATTTAACGGTTATTTTTTACTTTCAATTGTTTTGTCATTAAATGATTCTGCTTAATCTTCTTACATGTTTTTTGTATGATTTATGTTAAGAAACTAAAACATTTGTTTAAATGAGACTCATTTTTATCGCTAAATATTGTGTAATACTTGTAAAAAAGAATCATCATTCATTGCTGATTCATGATAAAAATAAAGCTTAGAAATATTATTAAAAGCAAAATGTAAGGAATCATGAAAGGATCTTTCTCTAATAGGGCTTTGTTTTGGTGTTTTTTACCTTTGCAGACCTAGTTCGTTCCCCAGGAGCTGGAATCAATTTTTATTTCGGCACCCATATAAGCGATACCAATTGTCGCAAGTAATTTTGATGTCCAGTTTCATCCCCAGAGGGAGGCACCTGAGCTCTGACGATGCGAAGTTGAACTCATTAATTGTAGTTTTGTCGAGAGCACCCAAGCCAAGCGGGCACTTCAACGGACTTTTTGCATGTTCGCTGTCAATATTCTGCATCATGAAAATACTTCGACTTGGTCTGGGGTTGAACCCGCAACCTTGGGTGCAGAAGGCCAGCAACAAACCAACTACGCCACCCAGTCGGCCCGAAACGATATGGAAGGTAACTCCATAGATAAATTGACAGATTTTTTAAAGTTCTGTATTTCATCACCGGAACGATTTAAGTGTTTGAAGAATATTGCACTCTCTGCTTTGCAGCTTTTGCTTCTACATATGTATGCGTGGAAATTTTTTTTCATATGAAATAAATTTGGTGTCAATAAAGCTGAAAATTCAGAATCATATGTCACAATGAAAGTAATAAATAATATTGTGAAAAAAATTAAAGACGAAATTCACATTAAAAGGGAAATTTTTAATTAAACTACACTGATAGAATACATATATTGTATGTTGCTTATTTATTGTTTTAATAAACATGTTTTTAAAAATACATAATATATGTACAATTTTATTTTTTATTTATGTTAAAGGAAACATTATATTTTAAATTGATATTAATTAATATATAATAAGACTCTAAATCAGTATTTTTGAACTCTATTCCCTAACTCTGCCTACGTAGCCGCTGGAATCGGAATTGTTTCAAATATTTCCTACTGCGTGTGCCCTATGACGTATTGGTTACGAAAATTCACAGCCAGGCTAGAGATATAAATATGTACAATTTATTTACAGAACATTCTAAAAAACAATCTTACATCAAGATCACGTTTATATCGTCTCTCTCTCGCGGGACCCTCAAAACCGGTCCTCCGCATGTCCTTTTCAGACGAGTCTATCCGGAACGTAGGGGAACGGGATTCTAGTAAACCCTTCTCCCCTACTTCCTCGGTACATTCGCCACAACTCCTCCTTCCTCTAGAGAGAACTTTTTCTGATCAAGGAAAAGTTCTGTTCTTTTAAGGTCCACTAAAATCACTTAGTAAATATCACTTTAAAGTTCTAGGTAACACTACCTTTTTAACAGTGTACGATTCCCTTCCGGCCAGAATGACATACTACAATACAATTAACATATAAAAATTCAAAATAAATGAGAAAATGACAACTTATTAGATAGATACAAATTACAGAATTATTTTAATTTAGAAAAAAATTAAAATAAAGAATTTATGTTCATTATAGAGGTGGGAGTAATAATACACTCTTGGGGAATATATATAAAAATTTAATCAATCCTACTT
The DNA here is from genome assembly GCA_019973935.1 of Trichonephila clavipes. NCBI lineage: Eukaryota > Metazoa > Arthropoda > Arachnida > Araneae > Nephilidae > Trichonephila > Trichonephila clavipes. The sequence continues at coordinate 55,904 of BMAU01017839.1, forward strand.
AAGGCATCTGCATTGGCATGACTTCTCCCGGGTTTATGAATAACGTCAAAATTAAATGGTTGTAGTGCAAGTGACCAACGCATAAGGCGCGGATTTGTTCCTGCATTAGGTTTCAACCAAACTAATGGGTTATGGTCGGTCTGAATGATACATTTCTGCTGTCCATCAAGCTAACAATTAAGTTTTTTTACTGCATAAACGATAGCTGCACATTCTTTTTCAGTTGTGCAGTAAGCCTTCTCGGCGTCAGAAAATTTCTTGCTAAGGTACAGGATGGGATGCTCTTCCCCTCTATCACTTCTCTGAGCCAAGACTATTCCAATACCCGTGTCAGAGGCGACGGTTTGAAGAATAAATTGCCTTTTGAAATCCGGGGCATATAGAACAGGGTTAGTCAACAGTTTTTCCTTCAATTGTACAAAGGATTCTTGACATTCCGAAGTCCAGTTAATGTATCCTTTCTTCGATTTCCCTTTTAACAGTTCTGTTAGTGGTGCTGCTAAACTAGAGAACATTGGGATGTACTGTCGATAATATCCCGCAATTCCCCAAAAGACTCTAACCTGGGTTTTAGTCCTTGGAACTGGAAAATCTAGTATTGTTTGATTTTTTAATTGAGCTGGAGATCTCTTTCCTAACCCTACGACATGACGTATTTATTTTAACGCTATCTTGTGCGAATTTACATTTTGCTGGTTTGATTGTTAACCGAGCATCCCGTATCCGTTCTAGTACTTTATCTATGTGGCTTATATGATCGTCCCAGTTTCTGAAAAAATAGCCACATCGTCTAGATATGGTAGGGCAAACTTCTCACACCCTTGAAGAAGTTCAGCCATCAGGCTGCTGAAATAATATGGCGCATTTTTTAACCCGAAGGGCATACGTAATGGACGCTAAGTTCCAAAACTAGTGGTAAATGCTGCTAACCTCTGAGCCTTTGGAGTTAAGGGAATCTGCCAATAACCTTTTTTTAAGTCAAGTAAGGTTATATATTTGGCATCTGCGACAGTTTCAATTCTATGCTCTATATTTGGTAAGGGATAAAACTGAGTTCTTATTACTTCATTCAGTTTTCTATAATCGATGCAAGGCCGAGGATCTCTTCCAGGGGTCTCAACTAAGATCATGAGTGAAGCATAATCTGACTCTCCTATTTCTATTACTTGGTACTTCAACATTTTCCTTATTTCTTCTTGCAATAAATCAGTTTGCCGTGTCGACATTCTGTATGGTTTCGTCCTAATAGGTACATCATTTATCAGTTCAATGTCATGCTCTACCAAGTGCGTTTTACCTGGTTCATTGGAAAATATTTTAGAATAACGGCATAGGATTTCTTTAAGTTTCTCTATTTGTTGAACATTTAATCGGTTTCCTAACTGACTGTGTTTTGTAATTTCATCGAAGTCAAAAATATTCGGGTTAGAATCGATACAGGGAAAGTTTTCTTCTAATTCGTTCGAATCTTCCTTTGCTCTACTGTTAATCATATTTATAAATTTGGCTCTTTTGTAGTACGGCTTCAACATATTTATATGAAAAACTTGATTTGACTCGGTGTTGTTGTTAAAGCTCACCACATAATTAGTCTCTGAAATTTTTTCTCTATTTTTCCCGGTCCTTTCCACTGCACAGATAGTTTATAAGGTCGATTCATCTTTAACACTAACACTAAATCTCCTTCTGAAAATTCACGCTTAATAGCATTTTTATCATACCATGCCTTTCTTTTAATCTTCGTTTCTTCCATTTTTTCAATGGCTAATTCCTGACAACTTTTAAGTCGATTTATGAGTTGGAAAACGTATTCCACAACGGGGGTCACCTCTTCTGTAGTCCCCATCCAATTCTCATACAAAAGAGTTATAGGTGTTCTCAAATTTTTCCCATGGACCAATTCAGCGGGAGTAAACCCTGTGCTTTCATGAGTGATGGTTCTTAAAGCGAAAAGTGCAGGTGGCAACTGTTTTTCTCATTCGGGAGAGGATTCAATGCATATCACTCTTAATATTCTTTTCAGAGTTCTGTGAAATCTTTCGACGGTAATACTCTGAGGATGATAAACCAAACTTCGAACAACGTTTATTCCAAAGTTTTCAAAACATACTGATGTTAAAATACTCGTGAATGAAGTTCCCTGGTCCGTTTGAATTTCTTTAGGAAAACCCATTCTACTGAAGATCTGGAACAAAGCCTCCACAACTGTAGTGGACGCTATATCAGGCATTGGCACTGCATCAGGGTACTTCGAGGACATGCACATGACAGTTAACAAATATTTATTCCCTGTAGGTGTAGTGGGAAGGGGTCCTACTGCAACGTTTAATTTGGAAAAAAACTTCACTTATTACAGGAACTAATTGCATTGGTGCTTTTTTCTGATCATTTGCCTTACCTACCCTCTGACAGGGATTACATGTTTTCACAAACTCCTCTATCTCTTTATAGCACTGAGGCCAGTAAAAATATCTTGCAATCCGACTCTTCGTCTTCGTGACAACTAAATGGCCTGATGTACCTTCATGCCCCATTTTCAGAATTGACGATCGGAATTTCTCAGAAATAACCAGTAGTTGTCTTATGTCTCCATTCTTATCTTTTCTGCTTTTGATCAGAAGTTTTCCTTTGGTTAGTGAATAATCGCTTGATTCATTATTCATACCCTTTTCTATCTTTTGAATCAAAGGAGCTAATTCTTCACTTTTCTGTTGGACTTCTAAGAACTCATCAGTATTAATATTGATTAAACTCATTGTTTCCTTTTCTTCCGTAAATAAAGGCAACAGATTTTTAATATCTTCAGCTAAATTTTCTTCTAACTTCATTTCCTCCTTTTCAACCGCTTCACTTGTTCTGTTCTGTTCAGCTTCTTTTTTCCACTGACTGCGAGTTTGAATCGCATTTACTATTTCCCGTCTCGGTAAACTATTATGCTCTAAATCTCATTCAAGGAGCTCAATTGTTCGATTTCCTAAAATATATCTTCCCTGATCCAATTGCTTTTGTACCACAGCTGCCTTGGTGATGACATGTCCCCACTCACAATCAATTTCTACTTCTGTGAGAGGTAAACAGGTCATATGCTCATCAAGAATATGTTGGACCCACACATTCTCACCTGTAAACATATTTGGTGTAATAAATTTCTCACAAATTATATCAATTGAGACTCCAGTATCTCTAAGGATAGGCATCTCAAATCCGTTCACCTTACCTCTAATAGTATATGGGTCGAGTGAAGCATTTTCGGAATTACTTTTTAGTCTATTTATGGTTTCAGAGCCATATTTCTTCAATTTAGGACATTGTGGACGAAAATGATCATAAGATCCGCATTCAAAACACTGGGGGCGTCTTCTTTTTTCAAAGTCTTGATGATTGTTACGGTTTTTATGTTCTCTGGTATTCATAGGATTATTCATTGATACATTTTCCCTCGGAATAATCGTTGAGTTATTCCACTTCTTTTTCATCGTGTCCTTGGAATATGACCATGTAACTTTTTTCTGAAATGTTTTCCTCACATCTTCATATTCCTCTATTTTACGAGCGAGATCAACAGGAGAAATAATCCCACTCCATTCGTGCAAATGATGTTCCTTAAATTCAATTAGAGCCTTTTTCTTTAATTGATCCGTTATCATTAAGTCTTTCAACTGTTTGAAAGTAGTAATACCTAATCCGGAAATCCACCCCTCAAAATAGGTCTGAAGTTCATAATAAAAATCGTCCCACGTGGTCTCCGGATTCTTCTGGTGTTTAACAAAAAGCTGACAAAATTTTTCGGGGCTTAATTTAAATCTTTTTAGAAGCAATGCTTTCACATGATCGTAATCTGATGCAAGTTCTTCGGACTCTCTCGCGATAATATTTACAATATCAGGGGGCAGAACACTAATTAGTTGCGGAACCCAATTTTCTTTTGAAATCCTATTCATTTTGGCCTGTCTTTCAAATAAAACCAAAAACAGGCATATGTCATCTTCCTTTGCCTTAAATTTAGGAAGAAGTTTATGCAGTTCAAAAGTGTCTGAATGGTGTCTCTCGTTAATGTGATCATTCTCGCTTACGCGCGAGGTGTTACCTTCTAATTTTTCTTCAATTCTCACGTTTAGCATTTCTCGAACGAATTCTTCATCGTAATTTGTGCTATTTACAATTAGGTTTCTAAGGTCTATAATTTTTAGATCATCAGTTACTCTTTCCCCTAATTGTTCTGCAATATAACTTAGGTCTGATTTTCGACCTTTTCCTAAGTAAGCCATTTTTAAACAAAAAGTTCTTACAAATAAAAAAAATATTTCGAACCCCACAATTAGAATGAAATATCACTTATACACTTTTTCTTAAGAAAATAATAATAAATAGTAAAATTCAAAATTGGTAATCATTAAAAATACTTTTAAGCAAATGTATGCCTATACTTAATTATTACTAGCAAAACTCCAATACGTATTTGATAACATAATAATATTTGTAACACACATATACACACTATTTATAGATATAAAAATACTTTTATCAAATTTTATACTAAGATTTTTTTCAATGAAAAAAAAACTAATTTTCATAAAAAAAACAATAAATTGCAAAGTATCAAAAGCCAAGTTTTTAAAAAAAACCTGCTATTCTTCACACAAAATAGCTTAAAATAAATATTTAATATTAATTTTTTTTAAAAAGAATTATTTCTTGTGAAATGCTTATAGATTTTATATGAAACCTTTCTCCAAGTAACTTGCGTAATTTTAACTAAAACACACCGGAAAAGCAATGAATAAAATACACAGTATTACATACTCACGCTATTCGCAAAAAAAAAAAAAAAAAAAAAAGAAATATATATGTTTAACTAAACAATTTCTCTGCTATCACAGGATGTGTGACTCATGCAATTTAAATATATATATATATTTATTCTCCAGTAGACAATTAGTAGCTTCCCTAAATTATATGCTTATAAATAGAGAACCAATTAGAATAACATGAGAACAATTGAATCTCAATACATGGGATATGTAATACAGTTTAGTCACCTAAATGTAGTACTTCAAAACACAAACAAATTTAAAAAAATGCACAAGATGTGATTTAAATAATTTGGCCAGATGGAAAGGAAATCGTACCTGAAATATATTTTCGTTGATCCGCACTACGTACTACGGTGCTTCCGAGACCAGGGGTTGATCTTATCTCTTTTTCTTTCCTATTTTAGGAATTCTTTGTAGACGAGACGATGTTTCTTTTAAGACCGGGATGGTGTAAATACTTTTTCTTATAGCAGGAATTGTCGTTGGCCGGGGTGGCACTTGTTTCAAGACCAGGGCAGTCTTAATACTTTTTCTTAAGACAGGAAATATCATTTGCCGGGGTGGCACTTGTTTCAAGACTAGGGTGGTCTATATACTTCTTCTATGAGCAGAACTTCGTGCGTGCCGGGATCGTTGATCTCCTCTAAGATGGTGTGAATTTTCTGTCATACTCAATCTTAATTCATCGATTATATCTCTAGCCAAAAATTACATTTGAGTAATTATTCATCTCCGTCGGTGCTTCCATTAAATAGACTGTGACGTATTGGTTAGGAAAATTCACAGCCAGGTTAGAGATATAAATATGTACAATTTATTTACAGAACATTCTAAAAAACAATCTTACATCCAGAGCACGTTTATATCGTCTCTCTCTCGCGGGACCCTCAAAACCGGTCCTCCGCATGTCCTTTTCAGACGAGTCTATCCGGAACGTAGGGGAACGGGATTCTAGTAAACCCTTCTCCCCCACTTCCTCGGAACATTCGCCACAGCCCCTGAATGGTATTGATGGAATGATTAGGCTTACCACAGCCATAATTTTGTCGACCCCTGAGATAGAGGGTGTCTCATCTGAGAGTACGGAGGAGAGGCTGGGGATCCCAAATACCCTTGAATCAGGTGATGACAAATAAACATCGTTAATCGGGAAAACTCCTGCTCCATTATGAAGATTTTATTAAAATAATTAGAACAATTGAAATTTTCTAAGAAATTAAATTGAAGTTCTTAAATTGCGCACCAAGAAATATATTAATATGAATAAAAAGAAATAGGTTCGATTCAATAATTTATGTTTTATAAAATTATTGAAGAATGATTTCGTAAGAAAACCAGAAACACATTTTTTTGTCTAAATGAGCAATTGTTAAATCTGTAAAATTTCTGATAGAGAAAATGAAATTTTTTTTTTTTTTTTTTTTTTTTTAAAAGGACAATTTTACTGGTAAGGTAAGCAGTCAGACGGCTAATATATTTGGTTAAAGAGTTTAATATGACATTTAGATATTACAATTACAAGCATTAAAGAATATTAAGAATTAGAGCTACAATAAAATACATTTGTGAAAAATACAATATTTAGTAAGAGGAACTACAATAAAAGAGGAAATAGGTTCTACATGATGCTAATGACTCGGGTGCAACTTCTTGACTTAACGTTTTCTAGAATTGTTCGCTAGAGGACGCTACTTACTTCATTTTAAGTTAACGTCGCATTAGAGCTGCTCAAGTATTAAATACAGCACGTTTCCCAATTTTAAACAACGATTAATATATACAAATGTAAAATAAAAATAAGTAACGTTTTGCACAAATGATTAAATATATTCATAGCATATTCGAAGTGTTTAAATTCCACGGTAAACAGAATTATTAAAATATTTAATTGGAACATAGTGGTAGCAATTTTTGTCAATAATGTACTTGCCTAAAGTTTTGCATTCGAATAGCATATTGTATTTTAAAATGCTAATATGTTACAAATTCTAAGGTCTTTAACTTTTGACAACGGACTATAGGAAAGTATATTAAGAGGTCTTGGAAAGCTAAAATCTTATTTTTTTGACAATTTAAGATTTTTACATTTTCAAATTGTATAGATTTTAACCTTTTTAAAAATACCTTACTTTAGCCTTTAGGGTAATTAGAATTCATTAAAACCTATTTTTAAAAAATAGTTGAAACTGGGCCACGCCCATTTGAATGGTGAAAAATGTAAACAAAGTACTTCGTTTTTGCTGAAAAGTTGAACCACTAATATATAAGCCAAAACATGCATCTTTTATTGTAAATTGAGACTTTTATTTATTTATTTTTATTTCCTATCCGATTAGTAGTCTCATTGTATGAATTAAAATCAATTTATCTCAAAATGTAAATTTTGATGTTCGATGTACCTTTTCTGAGAAACTACTGTTTCCAGGTATGTAAATGTTTTATGATATATTTATAATGATGGCTTATATATACTGAAATGAGCTTTTGTAAAACACTCAAAAATTTATTTTTTACATTTTTTTTATGTGAAAGAGGAATTAAATCTCATTATGTTTGATAAAATATCTTATAAATTATGAAAAAATTCAAAATTAGCTAAAAGTGCATTTCAGTATAATGAGAAAGATGTACTGTAATTGTATGAAAAATCTCAAACATGCATGTATGACAGATGTTGAGAAAATGTACATCGAAAACAGCCAATTCAACATTGTCGGTATAGAGGTTTCTTACTTCCTTTAAAAAGATTAAAACTGTTGCTGTAGAAGCTTGTTCCACAAGTTAACATTCAATTTTCTCTGAAAAAAATTTTCCTCTTTATTTTCAGCTCCAGTGGACGAATTTATATTTACTCTACAAATACAAATAACCTCCCCTGACTTTAAGTGGTTTCAATCTTTTGCGAAATAAACTGCGATGATAGAAGAAATTTAGAATTTACCGTACCTATCTACCAAGCAGGAGGCAACCAACATCTAATTCAACCAACGAAAGAATCAGGAACGTGACCAGTCAATTGTACAGTTTTCCAGGCTTTTCTTTTTCCTTATTTTGCCTTTAGACGTTCTGTTGGTTTGTCTTCGAACGAAAAATTTTAACAAACTGAATGCCTTCCACGAATGATAAGAATTGCATCGTATTGTTTTCCTCAGATGGATTTTATTTTTGTCCTATTAGTGTATTTTGAATGGTAGAAAATCGAAAGCATTGATTGCTAAAAGCAATCTTTTGTAACAAGCATTCTTGGAAACTTTTACTTCCTCCGGAATTGGATACGAAAAAAAAAAAAACAATTCTTAAAATCTCTGGCTGTCTTAATTATATATATATATATATATATATATATATATATATATATATATATATATATATATATATATATATAAACGATCCAGTTTTATTTATTATATATATATATATGTATATATATATATATATATATATATATATATATATATATATATATATATATATATATATAAATAAACGATCCAGTTTTATTTATTCTCCAAATATTTCTAGCAAGATTACAATAGTATTGATTGAATCTATATAAAATTTTAGGGATATTATATTACAATTTTACAATTTAATGTCAAGGTAAACAACAAAAATAATATTTTAATTTAAAAATATTCTCATAAAAATAAAAATGTAATTAAAGATTCTCATAAATTAAATTTTATTTCTTGTATTATTTGATTTATTTTGTCAAGCCTTGAAACAATAAAAAGTTACTATGTGGTGAAAAAATACGTATATTTATTTCTAAGCAAAAAATAATTTAACTGGAAAAGCACGTAACTAGAATTTAATTTTGTTTTATCAATCTTTAAGAAACCTCCAAACAATTTGTGCCAAGAAAAGGATTAAATTAAGAAGGGGGAAAAAGGTTTTACATGTTTCAGATAAAGGGAGTATCTTCTCGGTATTTTCTAGAAATTCTAAATAATTTAATTGTATTTTCAGAAATTGCTTAGTTGTTTAGTTATACTCACGGTCAATTGCCAAAATTGAAGCAAAATTTCATTTTTATAAAATTTTAAAACATTAATCATTACCTGTAAAAAAAGAACAAAACGTTAATATACCTTTCAAATGAGATGAACTTTCAAAGTACATACCTTACGATTGAAGTATGCAAGTGATTACTTTTTGAAGGTCTATGTGTGATTATATATCTAGAGCTCTAGCATATTCTGCAATTACCATTCGTGTATGGTTTCCTTAAGCGCTGTGGACTGTAACAATGATTCACAGATGGAATCTCGAATAGTAAGAGCATATGCCAACCTTTAAGAGAGACAATCAACAGTTAGGCTCCTAATCGATGATACTGGCAAAAGTGTGCTTTTGGGGCATACAGAGTGTCACTATAATACAGATCAACCAAGAGTGAAGACTGGACACAAGAAAAGATAAATGATCTGATAGTAGCTATAGCCCCTGAGGCGTCTTTTTAAACACAATAATTTTACATGTCATAAGAAACCAGGAATTACAACAGCCATCTGTAGTGATAGCGAGGACTGAAGTCAAAATGGATATGACGTCAATTACCCCTCGTCACAAAGTGCATTCATAATGTCAGCCCATCTTATGCAGTGAATATCACGAACTAGAGCAGCAATATTCAGCCTACGGAAGGCGGGTGGACCTTTTGAATGGAAAATTTCCCTAACACATTCAGCTATTTGAGAACAATGCATTAAGAATTTAGCAAGAAATTCTGTCAATCAAGCAAGCAAATATATCAGTTCTGTTATCGATGTCGTGCTAGTACAAATTGCGAGATAACCTTTTTCTTCTTTTTGTTATTGTAATGGTTAGTTAAAACAAATAACAATGAAGTAGTGACAATTTTATGAGTGAAACTAATTTCTAATTAATCCTAATATCTTCCAAATGAAAAATATCTGAAGAATATATGTTGTTTCGAAACGATTGGTATATTGACCATTTCGTTGAGATATCTTTCTGATTGACTATATAAAAAATCTCGCAACAGCAGTAAAATATTTTGTTGATGTCCAAAAATACAGAGGTAAGAAAATATCCTATAAAATTTTTACATCTCATATATTGATAAACGTATGGAACTGTTAAGGATACCATATAAATTGATACAGAAATTGGTAGTGTTTCTTAAATGCTTCAGGTGTACTCTTTGATAAATTCAGTAATTTTTTTTAGTTACATCAAAAAGTATTTGAATAAATTTGAAACAAAAGTGCACAAGCAAGTTTAAACTAGTTTTAAGTAAATATTACAGATTTCGGTCTGGATTTCAATAAAGAATCTTTGCTATATCACTCTGCGCTTTATACGTCAATACCTGAAATAAAAATAATTGAGGCTTTGTCCAAAAAAGAAAAAAACCAAATAACAAAGTACATGACAGCTTTGTTTTTAAGGCAGCAGAATGCAAACCAGGAGCTTGAGGAAATAGCTGAAAGAAAATCGAAATTACCCCACAAATGGGAAAAAAATACATTGAACGTTACTTTTATGAGTTGAGCTTGATAGAATTTAATATAGTTTTAAAATAAATTCCAAATTATGGGTTGGGATGTTTCCATCAATTTTCCCCTTTTTTTAAAGTCCTTGATCTTATAGCATCCCCCTCCCACTAATCCTCACTTTGCAGCCCGCTTGAAATTGTAGTCTTTTGTATGTTGCCCGGTGGGAAAAAAGTGGCTGAGTACCCCCTGAACTAGAGTATAAGCACAATTAGAGAAATTCTGCAGAGCGATGGGTACTTTTCTAAGTTACGTCCGTTATACATATTGGCAACTAAAATTTATGGAATAGGGTGTCATTTCAATTGATGGCCGGACCTTTTCCGTTGTCCACCATGGGGCACCGCGGCATGTCGACGAGGTTCTACGGATTGTATTGTTGCCTTTCTAATCAAGTACCTCTGAATGTACTTCTCAACAAGATAATGCTCAAAAACATTAACGTGAGTGAGGGGATATATATTTTTTGGAATAAAACATATTTAATAATTATCAGTTCCAATCTAAAAAATTTTAAATGAAAGAACGATAAGAAGAACATTTTGATATTAATACAAATATATATCTCATTATTTATTAAATTAAATCACTGAACTCACATATTCCCGCTTAAATATTGTATTCATTTTGGTACTCTTATACAATATGATGATAAAAGCGTAGGCCGTGCATTCCAAAAATTATCTAAATTATCCAAATTATCCAAAAATCCATTCCAAATCCGTAGCCAGTCCCAAAAATTGGACGTAAAGAGGACCGAAGAGCGTCCGAGTTTGTGAAAATGCCGGGTTATCGAGAACGGAATTAAGGAAGACGGCGTGCGAGTGTTTCTTCAGGCAGCTTTGTACTGCACATGTATGCATTGTTTGCTTGAGAAGTACATGGGAGAAATACGTACTTTATAAGGCATTGAGCATTTACTACATGAAAATGAATGTGGGACTTTGAACTGGTACGCACGTCGGGTTTTTTTTATCTGCAAGGGGGCGTACGAATTATCCAGACTGCAGAATTATAGAATGCCGAGTTTTTGGAACTCTACCACATTTTTAATCCGTGTCTGAAACTGACTTCTTTTTTTTCTTTAATACGTTCTTTTTAAAATTTCATAATGAAAAAAAAAATTACCATATATATCTGTATTTATGATTGAATTTATTGAAAAAATGCAAAAAATTAATCAAAATGATTTGAAGTTCATTAAATATTACAATATATTGTTTAATGTAACAAATTTGAAAAAGTTTCAATGTTTGTTCAAATTTAATTCGGTTCCATACTTATTATCGTCAAGTTTCATTGTGTCATATGTCTTAATGAAAGCATGTTTTCTTAATAAAATTGTACTGTTTTTGAAAAACAATTTAGTTGATGGCTTGAATCATCAAAGAAACTTATTTCAAAATCTTAAACTGTCAGATATAACTATAATGAAACTGTCAATTCTATTAAAAAGCCAACTCTTTGCAATTGTAATAATTTTAATATTTTGCAATTAAACAAGGAATTTAAGTAAAAAAATGTTTTACGTATAATCCTTATAATACAGAAATATTTTTTTACAAGTTTAATTATTTATTCTCTCATTAATTTCTCAATAATAAATTCAATTTTTATGTATTTCTGTATCTGTAATCCACACTAACCAATTCACTATCTTTCTTGGCCTGCATTAATCAAATTATTGGGTATTTATGATAATAATTAAGAAGACTTGGTACCCTAAAAATCACAAACCTATCAGAAAGGAATTTCGTAGGTACTTTTGTTTCATGAAGATTCCAAAAGAAAATCCAGGCACAATGAATACTCCAAGTCTAGTGGCTCAAAATTTATTGATGATTGATAGCCACACACACACAAATACATATTAACGAAACTAACTATATACATTTAAATTTAAGTTAACACCATTTTGTTTTTCTCCTCGCGCCCGCTCATTCTCTCCTCTCCTCTCTCTCGTTCCGCTCTCAGTCTCCTCTTCTCGATGGCCGCGCCACCTATAAAGAATTTCAACTTCCGGGCGAATCTTACATGCCCCACCAACAGAAGCACATGCGTCATCTTCAATGACCAGGTGCTACCAGAAAGGTTAGTCACACACACACATAACATCAAAACTTTAGTTAAAGAGAGAGTGCACTATCTAACTTCAAAACACATGGATATAAATAGGAATGTGAATTAATACTGCAAAAAAAAAATACTGAATAGACATATGTTAATCATCGAAGGGTAGGCGAGAGAGGGCATCAGCATTGCCATGGTTTTTCCCCTTACGGTATATAATCCGTAAATCATAACGTTGCAAGGCTAGGGCCCAACGAGCCAATTTTGTACCATGTGGTAGTCCCTTGGTCAGAAATGTAAGTGGGTTGTGATCGGACACAACCTGTATTTGGGATCCGAAAATCCAACAGTCAAATTTTTTCAGTGCACTCAGCACGGCATAGGCCTCTCGCTCTATCGTGGACCAGTTCATTTGACATGTGGTTAATTTTCTACTGTAGAACGCAATTGGATGTTCCATTCCATTTTCATCGTTCTGTGCCAGGCATGCACCGACTATAGTAGCAGAAGCATCTGTATACAGCTGAAATGGGCGGTTTAACACAGGGGTATAGAGAGTAGGCATTTCGATTAAACTTTTCTTCAAACATTGAAAAGATTCTTCGGCTTTGTCGTCCCAAGGGATGTTATTTGGAATATTCTTCTTAGTCAAATTGGTCAGAGGTAAAACAATGGACGAAAAATTCTTAATATAATCACGGTAATAGCTGGCTAACCCAATCAATCCTCGTAACTGTTTTTTGGTCGTTGGTCTCAGTAGTTTTGACATAGTTTCCACTTTTGAGGATCCGGAGCATGTTTTCCGGAACCAACAAGATGACCTAGAAATTTAACTTGACTCTTTCCGAAATCACACTTCTCTATATTGACTGTTAATCCAACTGCTCTCAGCGTTTTAAAAACACCTTCCAAGTGTTGCAAGTGATCTGACCATGTTTCTGAAAATACTGCAACATCATCTATATACGATCTACAATAGTTATGATGAGGACTCAACACTTGATCCATAGATTTTTGAAATGTACTGCCCGCATTCTTCATTCCAAAAGGTAAGACCTTCCACTGATAGTGTCCGGAATGAGTAACGAAAGCAGTAAAATGTTTGGAATTTTCCTCCATAGGGATTTGCCAGTATCCCTTCGTAAGGTCTAAGATCGATATAAAATGAGCTTTGCCTACCTCGTATATTAAATCCGTCGCATGTTTCATTGGGTATGCATCAGGAATAGTAAAACTATTCAAAAGTCTAAAGTCTATGCACAATCTAATACTTCCATCCCTTTTCGCCACACACACCACCGGATGCGCCCAATCACTGTCACTATGTTCAATCAAGTCCATATCTATCAGTTCATTGACTTGACGTTCAACTTCCTTTTGTAGAGCAATAGGAACTCTATATGGTTGTAGTCTTTTAGGTGAACTATCCGCCGTAACTTTAACAGAATGGCCTTTCACGTTGGCTTTTCCAGGACGATTCCGGAATATGTCTTCATATTGTTGTAATAATTGTCTTAACTGGTGTTTCTGCTGGGAATTTAGAACATCAGGCATTTGATTCAACTCGATACCGATTTTAGGTTGAGTTTCTTTATCTGTGGGAACATAATGCAATTCACCAAAATCGCTATCTTGGTCAAATATTACTCCAACGTGATCGACTCTTGAGATATAGGGCCTTAGCTTATTTATGTGTAATTCTTTAGTACTACCGTCTTCCATTTGAACCAAACAAGAGTGAGGTCTGGTGAGAGCTACTACCTTGGCTGGTCCTATCCAAGTGTTAAGCAATTTATGCGTGGATGAAGGCATAAGGATCAGCACTTCATCTCCAACAGAGAAACTTTTTTTCGTGATCTCAGATTATAGTGTGAAGTCATACGTTCCTGATTTTTAGTACTGTTTCCTGATGCAATTTCGTGCGCATCTTGCAACTTCTTTTGCAATTGTCTCAAGTATTCTTCAACAGAGAGAGCCCCACTAGTAGGGATTTCCCTTTCTCCTGTCCAAAACTCTTTTAAAATGGACATCGGTCCAGATGGTATTCTTCCATAAACTAATTGGTATGGTGATACACCAGTAAGCGTATGAGGTATTTCTCTGTAAGCAAAAAGCAAATATGGCAGGTGGACATCCCACTCATTTCCGTGCTCCTGGATGTTTTTATTTAACATGTCCTTCAGCGTTCTATTCCATCGTTCAACTGCTCCCATACTCTCAGGATGCCCTGGAGTAGAAAACCTAGGAGATGCTCCTAGCATGTCTTGAAAGGCTTGAGTCAATTGTGCAGTAAAATTGGTACCCTGGTCTGTACAAATTGTCTTTGGGAACCCAGTTTGACAGAAAATTTTCATCAACACTTCGCAGGTAGTTTTTGCAGTAATGTTCTTTGTTGGTATGGCCTCCGCCCATCTTGAGCATAGATCAATGGCACATACAATATATGAGTGCCCTCTTCTTGATCGGGGTTCTAACGGTCCGATGCAATCCACGCTCCAGACTTCGAATGGATTGTTAGGCCTCACTATAGGCTGGATCGGAATTCTATCTCTGTATGTCAAAGTTCTCCGTAACTGACAAGGCTTGCATGCTTCGCAATATGTCTTCACGTCCCTTTTCAACGAAGGCCAGAAAAATGAATATTTAATGCGTTGCTTGGTTTTTTGTTCTCCTAAATGTCCAGCTAACGGAATTTCATGAGCCATTTGTAGAATTTTCTTTCTTTTACATGCAGGTAGGACAACTTGCTTGAGTGGCTCTCCACAAACAATGTCATTATGCACGAGAAGATCGTCTTGTATTTCATATGCCTTTTCCTTTTTATTTGCTTGTTCCCAGATGTTTATCAACGTTTCATCTTCTTTCTGAAGTTTTATAAAAGTCCTTCTGGTCTCACTGCTAAGGTTGGATCTCACTTCGCCTTCAATGTTGACTGAATCTATCGTCGCTTCTATGTCTAGGCACGAACTCTTTTTCAAAGGTGTGGACTTCACAGACGATTGAACTCTTATTCTCCTTCAATTGGGTATCATTGTCAATGACGTGCCTTGCATTCACACTGCATAACTGTATGTTTCCCAAAAGGGCTTCATAAGCGGTTTGACAAACTAACATGTCGTTCACTAGCTTCTTTGACACGGCACATGTAATTGGGACTGCATCATGCCAACCATCATCAATTCTTATGCTAAATGTTCTTAAGGGAGCGGTTTCACTATCCCCAAAGCGGATATCAACTTGATCTTCCCTTCTCCGGTACTCTCAATGTCTTTCACTAAGTCAGCTCGCACCACAGAGATTTGTGCTCCGGAGTCTACTGTTCCATTCAAGACGACATCTAGACATTTTACTTTTAAAGTCTTCAATCTATCAATATTCTCGGCCAGAAAATTACACATTGACCCAGGAGTATCCATTTTCGCTGTCACGATATTCTTAATATCCTCTTCTGCTTGCACTACATTACTTTGGACTTTGACTGGTGAGGGAAACTTGTTCTTTGGTGAGTTTTGTTTATTTATGCTCTTGTCTTGGCATGCTTTTGCGAAATGCCCTTCTTTGCCACAAGTGTAACATTTAGGTGTAATCCGGTGCTGGTTATAATGTGCTTGGTGACTGTTTTCAGTGAAATGGTTAAAGTATCTTCGATTGGCCATCCCCTCTTTATTTCTATTTTCCACCTGAGATGGAGGACCCCGGGTATCCAAAGGCATGGTTCGCCGATACGATCTCTCCTTATTAAAAAATGGCCCCGCGGGCCGTTTGGTTTTCCCATGAACATCCTCATATTCATCCAGTTTTTCGACAAGTACCCTTGGAGTTTTAATTTTCGCCCACTCATCGAGAAAATGCTCCCGCACCTCGCTTGGCACCTTCTTCTTCACCTGATCTGTTATGAGAAGATCTTTGAGGTCTTCAAACGTTTGAATATCTAACCCGTTCAGCCACTCTTCACAAAAATTTCTTATTTCATAATAAAAATCTTTCCAAGTCCCATCGGGATTCTTTTGGTGTTTCACGAAGAGCTGACGGAATTTCTCAGGACTCAATTTGAAACGTTGAAGCAATAGTTTTTTTACGAATTCATAATCAGCGGCATCCTTCTCTGGTTCACGAGCAATGAGACCTACAATTTCCGAAGGTAGAATACTGATCAGATGTGTCACCCAACATATTTTTGGTAAGTTCAGAATTTTTGCTTGACGTTCGAATGATATCAGGAACAGACTAATATCATCGAATTTCGAATCAAATTTCGGAATCAATTTATGTAAATCAATCTTAATTTGTCCTGGTCCTTTCACTTCCGCTTCATTTCCTTCCTTCAACTCGATTCGTTTTTACTGGAGCTCAAAGTCCATTTCATCTCTTCTCTTCCTCTCTTCCGTCTCGTCCAGCCTCTTCCTTTCCGCCAATTCCATCTCTTCTTTTCTTTTTCTTTCATCCAATGCTATCTCTTCTTTTCTTTTCTTCTCAGCCAATTCTATCTCTTCTTTTCTTTTCTTCTCAGCCAATTCTATCTCTTCTTTTCTTTTCTTCTCAGCCAATTCTATCTCTTCTTTTCTTTTCCGTTCCTCTATAATCGTGTTTAAAAATTCTCTACAAAACTCCTCGTCGAAATTTTTACTGTTCACAATAGCCCTTCTCAACTCCATTACTTTCAAACCAAGAACATCCTCAACTTCCATTTCCGTAGCCATATATTGCAGGTCTACTTTTAATCCCTTTCCTAAAAATGCCATCTCGCCCCTTACTATAGTTATCCTAAATCAATCAATAACACTCTAAATTTCACAACACAACAGTATGCTTAATTAATCCAGGTGGGTCTTTTTTTTTTTTTTTTAAAAAAAAAAAATAAATGTTTTGTATTTCTTCCGCATAAAATTTGCAAATTAATACCTTGGATGATACATTTAGCACATATGATAGACCAAAATTCAATTCAACTAAGTGTTATTACAATAATAAGAAAGGTTTTCTGCTGCATGAAATAATATCTAAATTTTCGAAAATGTAATTCAAAAAAAAAATCATCATAAATCATAACAATAAAAAAAATATCTGCGTTTATATCCTTTTCACAAAATAAAACCAAATAAAAAAAAAAGAAAATCAACCTTTTAGCCAAAATAAAAAATCATTAGTAATCATATTTGACATATCAGATACTTCAAAAAAAAAAAAAAATATACTCATAAATACAAGTTCTACTTGGCAGACATAATATTCCTTAATGTATTCAAAAGAGAAAAAGAAATACGTTATTACACTTTATTCTAAAAATAAAAAAAATGCACACTTCAGCTTATGGCCTTGAGCAATCACTCACTTTTTTTTTTTTCTTACTCAGCAATGGTTAAAATCGTATTTTCATAATGAGTCAAACGCGTACAGAAAAGGAAATGAAAATATATGTTCAATTCTCTTTTTTTTTAAAAAAAAATATTATGCAATCCAGTGAAATAATGAATAAATCTTTCATCAATTAATGTACATTTCACATTAAAAAAAACTATATATATATTCTTTACTTAGATATTCTGCTTAAATTACATTTGATTTCTATATGTAATTCAACAATATTTTAATACCATAAATCATTCATCAAGTTGAGGTATGAATTAAAACATTCTTTCTTTCTTTTCTAGTCATTAATATACTCAAAACTCAACAAAATTTTATACTTTTCTCACAATTATATAAACTGATGTTCAACTAAAAATACAGTTGTATTCTAATGCTTTACAAAGTTTCAGATTTGCCACAAACAATACATGAACTGATGTTCAATAAAAAAAAGTAATATGTACCAATATTTCGTAACGTTTCTGGTGAAACACACTAATTATTTGAACTGGTGTTCAATAGAATTATATATCTAATTATTTTTTAAATGTTTCTGATGAAACACAATAATTATCTTTTACCTCTTGGAATAGATGATACCATTAATTAGAAAAATGTTTTCTATGACAGAAAACTACATATTTCTCGCGGTGGTCATTTAATGATTATAATGACTCACACCAGACAATGTTTTCTCTGATGGAAAACTGAAATATTTCTCAACTTAAAACAAAATAAAAATGTTTTCTATGACAGAAAACCCATTCTTTTTTCACAGTGACCATTTAATGATTCTAATGAGTCACGCCGAACGTCTTCTCTGACGGAAAACTAAAATATTTCTCGCGGTGATCATTTAATGATTATAATGACTCACCCGACTAATCTTTCTTACCCTGGGGTTTCTAATGAATCAACATACATAAGTTAGACTGTAACTTATTTTACTTTTACTACCATAACATATCATCCATTCCAAACAACTACAGCTATTGATAATGCACTCTTTACATTACAATACATACAATAATAACTTTAATTTGTGAGTGTGGACCACCCTTTCTTACCTGGAGCTTCGATGAAATCTTTAAAATACATCCGACTGCGCCAGAAAGGAATTTCGTAGGTACTTTTGTTTCATGAAGATTCCAAAAGAAAATCCAGGCACAATGAATACTCCAAGTCTAGTGGCTCAAAATTTATTGATGATTGATAGCCACACACACACAAATACATATTAACGAAACTAACTATATACATTTAAATTTAAGTTAACACCATTTTGTTTTTCTCCTCGCGCCCGCTCATTCTCTCCTCTCCTCTCTCTCGTTCCGCTCTCAGTCTCCTCTTCTCGATGGCCGCGCCACCTATAAAGAATTTCAACTTCCGGGCGAATCTTACACTATCGTTTTTTTATTTTCATTTAATCTTATTCTTTGAATTATTATCTTTCGATTGATATATCACTTGTGCATGTCGGAAAGTTAGAAGTTGAATAAAACTTCATTTGAAAACAAATTAGGCAATTTAGCCACACCCCCTTTTTAGAAAAAAAAGCTAAAAAATGCGCTATGATAAAAAAAATCTATTTTATAAATAGAAATAATAACTATAAAAAAGAATGTGTAGTATTAAAAGCAGAATATTTCCGAGGCAATACAATAATGTAATTTTTCTTCCTTGTGAAATGTGTGCATGTAAAATTTTTAAATTAAGGCATTTTATATTAATAATTTTATAATTTCAGCTCTTATTCCTGATATATTTTTCATACAAATGTAATAATTTAATATTATAAGAAGAAAAACAGCTAAAATTTCTGTCGTGACGGAAAAAAAATTTTTTTTTAAGTTTTTCTTGAGTTTTCTTGTGCAATTAGTACTCTCTATAAGTTGATCATTTATAAAAATGTGTGGGTTGAAAATATATGAAAATGCAATTATTTTAAAGAAAAACGTATAAGTAATATCTTAAAGTGGTATTTTAAGTTTAATTAAGCTTATAATAATTATTTTTTCAGAATTATAAACTTTAAAGGGGTTTTTCTCCGTTTGTGTTTTTCGAAACCTTAGTGCATTCAAAATGCTACTCCTTCGAGAATTATTTACCAATCACTTCAATTTTTTTCCTGCGCGTTGAAAATAAAGCATGTAATAAAATTAGGGATCCATTTTGCTATAAACTGAATACTTTTTTAAAAAAAAATAAAATGTAAGACATGTTGGCTTTTTCATTGATTTTTAGCCTGTATATCAACATTTTATTTTTTTTCTCTAAAACGAATGAAGTTATTCTAAAAGCGATCTCTAAAGTTGTTAAGAACATCCATAAAAATATTATAAAAAAATTTCAGGTCAAAAAATTAATTTTTACAAAAGGAGTAGGATTTTAAAATTTTCTCAATTTTGTTCAAAAAATTAAAATTTTTAAAATTGTGTGAATAATATATGAAAATTTTCATCTGGTAACATTTTCTTGAATAGAAACATTGTATAAAATGTTAAAATATAATTTTTAAATACGTAAATAAAGAAGTTTGCTCAAAGGGTGCCAAGTCCCATTAAGGTGACTGCCTACCTTGAAAATGTCGTTTTTCGTCTACATAAGGCATTTTTTTATTTCAAAACCTTATAGTTTGAACATTTTTCTTTCCAAAACAGTTTTTTTCTTTACGTGAAGTAGAAATAAAATTATAGTTGTTTTAAAAAACATTACTCTATGCAAAAGGGCATGTAAGATAAAACTTAAATGAGTTTTTCTTGAAATTTTGTTTTCGAAAAAAACTCTTTACGATGGATGGTATCTTAAGGTATCCGACTACGTTCGGAACCGTGATTTTAAAAAAGCACATAAATGGATAATGTTCATGATATTTAGTATCACTTAGATTCGAATGCATGTATAGAATTGTGTTAAGGAAATTTGGACAAAAAGAAATTATTTAAATACAATATTTTGGTAAAAAATTAACTTATAATAACATTTTTTCAAAATGTTCTCCTTTTGTGAAAAATGCTTCCATTATAATAATATTTTGCCTGTATATAGCTCAGACCTCCGTACAGAGGCTCAACAACGATTTTTGAAAAATTCACATTATTTTCAGAGTTACAACCCATTGAAATAATTATCGGCGTTTTTTTCTTAAAATTTCTCCCCTCTGTTGTTGTAAAACATGGATAAAAAACCCACACTTCTAAGTTATATATTTAAAAAATTCTAGTTGAGCCTCTGTACAGAGGTTTGAGCTGTATACATGGAAAATATTATTATAATAGAAGAATTTTTCACAAACGAAGAATATTTTGAAAATGGGTCATTCTGTGTTCATTTTTTTGCCAAAATATTGTACTTAAATAATTTTTTGTTGTAATACTATTCTTAAAACAATTTTATATACATTTTATAATCTAAGTGGCACACTAAATATTATAAATATTATCTATTTACACGCTTTTGCAAAATCACGGTTCCGAAAGTAGTCGGATACTTTAAGAACCACACCAAATAACGTTTTGAAATTTTGTTATACTATGTTTATTATACTATTTTTCACAAAGTGAACCATAAGTGTTGTTGCAGGTTAAATATTTTTTTTTCATTTAGGGTAGTTTTTAAAAAGAAAAAACTTAAAAAATATCAAAATTTTAATATTATTATGTATAATCGTCTGTAATGCTTTTGTATTCTAACATTTATCTTAGATTTTGGTTCATTTTGAAAAGCACCATAATATGTATGTTGTGTGATAAATGTATTAGAAATTTTTATACAGTGTTACCCGATTTAGTAAAAATTTCGTAAAATTTCCTTGAAAACAACCAATTTTTCTTAAAGTACAATATTTATTTAAAAGGTTTTATGTATTTACATATTTTTGAAGTGATAACTTCTATTGGCGCATTTTGCCGGAGAGTGAACTTGAATGAACGTCACGCTGGGGTATGTAATGCTCCTTCAGCTTTTTCCGTCTTGAGTCGGAAATCATGCTCGTACAAGGTCGTCCACACCGCTAAAAAGAAAAAGAGGGACGTTTCCCCTCCAACTCCCCCCCCGCCACTCTGAAAAGTGGTAGTTACCCCCTACATCGTAAAAGTAAAGTTCCTAGCTTCGATCTTGGGGTTCCCCCCACCCCCTTTACCACCTCTTTCTTCGGAAATGATCGTAGTGGAAGCATGAAAATAAAACATGTAATATTTTTAAAAAAATAGGCTTAGAGAGAGATCCTACACTAAAATTAAACAAAAGGTAGAAAAAGGACAATTTTTTATAGAACGAAGTAAATAGTATAGTTATGATTAGCAATATTGCGATGAATTTAAGAATAAAAATCTATTTTTGCAAGCGAATCATAATAGCAATGACTAAATAGCTCTTTAATCACATTACTTAAAATATTTTGAGCCTGAAAAGAGAAAATTAAAACAATTTAAAATTTAAAATAACAAAATTAAGTATACAGGTATTAAGAAACAGTTACATTAAGTAATTTAAATATAAGACAACAAAACATATTTAAGTAGACTTACCTTGCAGCAGCACTAGATATATTGGTACAAAACTGCCATACAATGACAAAAGAGCTAGCATAAGCTGATGTGAAGTAAATCTTCTGATTAAATCCCTTTTTAAAGTTTTGACCTAGATTTCTCTCTTCCCAATCAACTACCTGTCTTACTATCCCTTTGCTTAAATTAATTCTCATGGATAGAATTTAATATTGTTAAATTACAACCAAAATTCATAAATCCGGATCGGGTTTCTGAACAAATTACCTATGATTTTAAATGGGAATTTAAAGTGGATTTTTCAAAAGACAAATCAAAGCTTTTGCTTGGTTTTTTAAAATCAAAATTAAATTTAATTATGTCAAATGATTCAAATGAAAGCACGAGGAAGTACGGAATAACACTTGACGGAGTTTTTTTTATAGATATTTAAGGGTTCATAAGACCCTTAGCAGATATACGTGCACTCGAAATAAACATCCTTTTTTAAATCAGTGTAACTTATCAATAAAACAAAATAATCATTTGAAATTTTTACCACAAGATAATCATATCTATTTAAAATATATCTCAAATTTTCAGGAAATTTGAGAAAAAATGTAAACAGTAATAAAGAAATAAAAATTGATCAATTTTTCAAACATATGAAAATCAGTATTTTGCACCACGCTGGATTCTGAAGTACAAAATTAATGTTACTTGGTATAAAAATGTTTACTTTGGAAGTAATACTAACTTTTAAGAAATTTAGAGGAAAAAAATATTTTTAAATGCAATTATAACGAAAATTTTAAAATTTTTAGAAAAAAATAAATTAAAAGTCAAATAAAAAAATTCTACTATTTTCTGTTTTGAAAATTGCTGTATAGGTTATGAAGAACATTATTTTGAACACGTGCATAAAATTTCAAATTGATATCATAAATAGTTTTTGAGAAATCCTGTGCGAAAGCTAAAATTTTTTGTTTTGCGAAAAATGAAGTTAAAAGATAAGAAAACGATAGGGTGTTTTCGTTTAAATTTCACTACTTATTTCTCAATAACTACGGAAGTTTTTACAGTTTCAACACAATTTTGGTACCAAAATACTCAGAAATATTGAGGCTTTGACATAAATAATTTTTTAAAAAATTGAAAAATTTGCAATTTAAGAGTCATGTGAGTCTTTAAATAAAATTTTGTATCTAAAATATTTATAACCTTTTTCAGCTACCATAAACCTATTGTTTCCTTCTTAGAATAAAATTAATTCACAAATATGTGTACATTTCGTACAAAAATATTACTGTATGAGTACAGACTTATGAATAAATAATTTTATAGGACAACATGAATATCCCTCTGTTTTTTATTCACCGAAGTAATCCCTGAAATAACATTACAAAATTTGCAGTTATCACTTCTATCGTGTGGTCATAAGCACACACGCGTTTTTTATTTTTCTTCCTGAAAACACTCAATTTGTTTTTATTAAAACTTGGGTCCGAAGTTTGGCATTCACCTTAAAATTGTACTTCTAAATAATGAATTATACTCACAAAGAAACTCCATAAATATAACCAGAAGATATAAAACGAGCAATTATTATTTTCTCGATTTCTTCATGAAAATGCTAAAGGATTCGCAGTTAAAATTCTGTAAACGTCATTCTGTATCACTTACCTATTCTGAGTCTCTCCATTATGTATGGCATCCTCAACGTCAATATTTTACAGTTTGAATTTCACCAGTCAGTGACATATTGTTTGACAATCACAACCCTTAGAGTGACATCCCTGCTCACTTAATGTACCAATAACATTATGCGTGATGACATTCTTTACCATCTTGAATTGGAAACATTGACTTAGTGACAATTGCTTTCGCCGCATATAGTGTTGATATATAATCAATCCGTTGGAGGGGGATAATTTTATGGATACGTAGCTATATGCTTCGTTTTTGTTATAATTAGTATGAAGGAGAACCTATTTTTATCAGTTAAAATATTAATTTATACAGAAGGTCACTCAAACTTTATGGAAACGATTTTGTTACTCATTTTCTCCTTTGCATTCTGAGATAAAACTTAGGCAACTTCCGAATAATCGTCTGCTAAGGCTTCCTTTTGATAAAATAAAATATTTATTTTGAAAATGGCTCCTAAAATGATATATGACTCGAAGCTAACGTAATTGAGTTTTCCAAGGAGAAATATCCGTATCAACAAATTAAAAAGCGATGTAAAAATCTACGTTATTGCATTTCAGTGCAAGGTCTTTATAATATTTTTAATTTGAAAAGGATTATACATCTAGCAGAAACTAAAAATGAGAACATTACCTTGAAACTTCATCCTAAGACGGCTCAAAATCAGGCTGTTAACAAGGAAATGAAGTTTCTGATCCTTAAAGAAAATCAACCAATTGAAAGAATTATGGCATTGAAACTTGTTATGTATTCTGCAACTGAAATTAAAATCATTCATAAGGATTTAAAGTTAAAACAGACGTTTAAACCTAAAGTTTGTCTCCTTTCTTAAAACATATTCCTGAAAGAAAAGCAAATTGTTGTAAGTTATGTAAAAACCACCTAGCTGCTGAAAAATGGAAATTTGGAGTGATATTCGATGAGGTATGGGCATATCTAAGAGACTGTAGAAAAAGAAAACCAATTTTCTATTGCTCAACTGACAGGAAATACTGCAAGCTTCGTCCATGTACAGTAAAGTTTCTAAAGGGATTCATGACAGTTGCAGGATTTTTTAGCAATGACAAATTAAAAATAAAAAAAAAGTTCCAAATGAAGCTCTTGACTATCAGCCGACTATTTTATAACGAATTAATGAAGAAGAATTTACAACTCTACATGGAATAGACTTTGATAAAGTTAAGCGTCATATGGACATATTGATAAATAAAGCTCAAGATGGAATAAAGCTCAAGTTGCTTAAAGAAAAGACTGATATTCATCCGAAGCAGGCATAGAATCGTAGAAATACGCACGCACAAGCATACACAGGAAAAAATAAACTGCAAACTTCAGAATAAAATTGCGTATTGCGTAATATTTCCTGCACAAAAAATGAGATCTTCTGACAAATAATTTTAATTATTATTTATCATTCTCCTAAAATTAATTTCTTAAGAAAGTAATATTTCTCATACACAGCAAAGGATGTATGTTTGTGTGGAATATCTTAGAAAACAATTATCTTATTTAGTGTACTACTAAATCAGCGAGTAGTTGACAAACAAAAAAGCAACTAATAGATGAGCTCTTAGATGGATAGAGCTAATCATGGTTTACAATTTAATTGAATTAAGGCAAAGATTCATAGCACATAACAGGCTGCTCTCTAAATTAAAAAAAAGTACCCACACAATAGTAAACCCACTGTTGAAAGCATTTGATTTTTTATTAGCATCACAGAAGCTATATGAAGGGTTTACCACTACGGTTTATGATGACATAAAGAGCGTCTTCTCCAAAGAAATAAATGCCAGTTTCAAGCACCTAGACGTCGTAATTTTTAACAAATTTCAACTCATGAGAAAGATATTTCAGGCGTTTTTTCATCAACCAGCAGCCTTACTCCGTCATATTAGGGACTCAGTTAAATTTCATGAGTAGCATTCCTCTTATTATTTCTACAGAGAGCATTTGATGGAAAAATAACTTTAACTTCTACCTTAACTCTTTGGTCTTCTAACTGTGTTCCACGGAACTCTACAGTTCAACAAGGTATATCCAAGGGTTCCATGAATCATAGTAAAAATTTGAAAAGAAAATTGTAAATGTGTATGCCAAATATTTATGTGAGCACTATAGTTTCAATGGAACTCAAATGACCATAAGCTTTGTTTACCAACTCTGGTGTCAAGTACCACAGGAAAGAAAAAAGAATTTTGGCTTTGGACAGTCCTTCCTTTTAATAATTTCCTGTAACTTATACTTCTTTGCATATGTGAGTTTGTGGGCACTATTATAAGGTACATATTATGACAGAGATTAGCCTCAACAAGAATGATAAAAAGGCACATTCGTGTTCTACGGCATTTTTAGGGTATCCGACTACGTTCGGAGCCGTGATTTTGCAAAAGCGTATAAATGGATAATATTTATGATATTTAGTGTGCCACTTAGATTAAAAAATGTATATAAAATTGTTTTAAGAATAGTATTACAAAAAAAATTATTTAAATACAATATTTTGGCAAAAAATGAACACAGAATGACCCATTTTCAAAATATTCTTCGTTTGTGAAAAATTCTTCTATTATAATAATATTTTCCATGTATACAGAGGCTCAATTAGAATTTTTGAAATATATAACTTAGAAGTGGGATTATCTATGTTTTACAACAACAGAGAGGAGAAATTTAAAAAAACGCCGATAATTATTTCAAATGGTTGTAACTCTGAATATAATGTAAATATTTTCAAAACTCATAGTTGAGCCTCTGTACAGAGGTCTGATCTATAAACAGGCAAAATATTATTATATTAGAAGCATTTTTTTTAAAAAGGAGAGCCTTTTTGAAAAAGGATATTCTAAGTTAATTTTTGGCCGAAATATTGTACTTAAATCAATTTTTTTGTCAAAATGTCCTAAAAACAATTTTATACATGTATTTTAATCTAAGTGACACTAAATATCATGAACATTATCTATTTACGCGCCTTTTTAAAATGAGGGTTCCGAACGTAGTCGGATATCTTAAGGGGGAAATAAATTAATGACGCCTATAATAATCCTGAGCAAAATAAATTTTTTTTAAAAAAAAATAAATATTGGAAACTTGTGCAACTTGAATTTGAAACTAATTTTTAACTTTTCTGTATTGAAACAAGACAAAATCAGAGCATCTTCATTCCGTGTTTAAACACAGTGGAAGGTTATTAAGTCATCAACATATAATATTTGACATTAAATCATAAATTTAAGCAAGAGCAGCACTTAAATCTTTAGTTGCAAATCCATGTAGAATACACAAAAGTTATGCACAGGGTTATTAACATTCTGAAAAGCGACTGCAGATAACAGCACTTCGCCCAGATATTGATTGAATAAAAAATGCAGATTTATCCTACCTACTAAATATAATGAAAGAGTTAATAACAACTGGAGCTTAGATTAATGCTATTTAAAGAATAAATTACATTAATAAATATTTTGTTAAAAACTTTTCAAAATATTGTATTTGTCTTAATTTGTCTTTGTATAAAGTACCTATAACAGATTGATCTGCTTTAAATATTATTTTAATATATGTTCTTTTAAAGTTTTTTTTTATCTAAGATTTGGATGAGGTTCCTCCAAAACACCTTAAAATTCTAGAGGTACCACGAGTCGACACAGTTTGAAGGCAATATAAGCAATCACGGTGCTCTTTTTCAGCAGGTCATCGTAAAATTATCAAACACTGACCGGTCCAATGCGATAAAAGGGTTGGAGAGCACTGCTCTAGAATAGTGTTATCCTACCTATTTATCGCCACAGACCAGTCAATATTTGATTATTTTACCACGGCCCACTGAGGGGGAGATGTTGATTGTTTAGATTTTATATTATTTTGTTTTAATAATTTTAATTTTATTTTATTTAAATATAGTTTCAGGATAAAGAAAAATTACATTAAAAAGTGAATATAAAGTGATTTAGCATGTAATATACAGTGACTTCCAGAGAACGTCACAAAAATCCGAAAGAAATACACCTCGGTACATATAACGGAAATAATTTAATGTTCCTTGGGTAGCCCGGTATAATTTGATCCATGGACCAGGTTTGAGAATCACTGCTCTAGATAACTAAACATGAAATAATGTTACTCTGTAACTAATCAACTGCCTCGTAGACTACGAATTAAAACAAATACATTTTTATATTTACCTTACTTATTTTTTTAAAGCAATCTACACTATTAAAGTTCGTAGGTAAACAAACGTATCTATCGATATATGAAGTTTGAAGGCATTAAATTAAAAATGAAGCCAATTTTTTTTAACTTTAAAAAATAAACGCAATGCGAAATTGGATAAATCTCCTTTATTTTAAAGGTCTTTTCACTGTTTTCCTCCGAAGGAACCCGCAGCGTTGTTGTTAAACGCGTTTCTTTATAAAACGATAGTTTCCAGATTCGAAACTAAAAAGCAAGCGATATTCAATTTCGCATTGCGTTATTTGTTAAAGTTTAAAACTTTTTTCGGGCTTCACTTTTAAGTTATTGCCCTGAAACTTCATATATAGATTGCAAATAACGGTAATATTTAAACAAAAAATGTAACAAAAATAATGCTTAAATATTTCTCGCAAAAAGGAAAGAAAACGAAAAAAAACACATTTTTTTTTAAACCGTAATTTTTAAAATATTTTATCAATCTCGATAATCTGTACAAAGATTGAAAAAAATTACTTAAAAATTACGGGTTTTTTTTTTTTTAAAAAAATCGTGTGTTTGGTTTTTTTACTTTTTGCTAGAAATATTTAAAAATTATTTTTGTTACATTTTTTTGTTTAAAAATTACCGTTGTTTTCAATCGATATATAAAGTTTGAAAGCATTAACTTAAAAATGACGCCCGAAAAAACCTTTTAGTTTTAATTCGTCACAATTCTGTGTGTGTGATGTTTTTTTATTACAGATCAACGAAACTTTGCATATAATTAAATGAATTTAAAAATATTTATTGATTATTAAATCATATTTTTTAGAAAATTACTTTTGTAACAACTGCGTTTAAACTCTACCTTCCCTTGACAGCCAGGGAACACCATTTTTTTTAGAAGTGAGAACTCCTTCTTCCTTCTTCTGTCCTGGATCGCCTCTGAAGAAAGATGTGTACACGTGGAGTCAGGGAAAGCCTGTTTCCCTCCTTTTAGTCCTTAAGCTATTTTCTATAACTACTTTAATAGATGTGTGTTATTTTATTAAGTGACCCCTTGTGTTGTGGAACGTAAGAAAATAAAACTAAGTTTGTTCCAGTAATGAAAAGGCTTCTTTATTTCAATACAACGAAGACACGACATGGGGGATTGTCATAGGGGTGCCCAACGTGGGACAGGACCAGGAAACCGAGAGATGCTGATCAACGCTTCCTTGAGCGGACATGTTGTTTTTCTTTGACCAACTGACCACGTGTATGGAAATTTTAGTGTTTGTCGCCCCAACAGTCAACGTGAAAATGCTTGATTGTATCTGAAAATCATCGGTTTTTGTATCATCCTGATACTAACGTAAAAGTGCTCTTGATGTAAGATGGCGATTTAGATGTTCTGTAAAGAAAATTGTACATTTTTATATCTCTAGTCTGACTGTGTGTTTTCAAATCCAATACGTCACAGTCTATTTAACGAAGACACGGCATGGGGATTGGCATAGTTTTAGTTGGAGAATTATCGGTTTTAGTATCACCCCGATATTAAAGGAAAGTGCTCGTCTTTAAGTTGGAAAATTATCGGTTTTAGTATTTCCGGATAAGGTGAAAGTGCTCTATTTTATGTGAAGAAAATAATCCAAAGTGAAATTATGTTGATGTGTTAAAAATACCATCGTGATCAAAAAAGTGGTGTGCTTAAGAAATATGTAAGATATTTTACGTTAAATAGAAATATATTCAATATCGTTTCGAAGTGCGTGAGTGGTGTTTACGGATATCTGCTATTTTGAAGAAAAAGAATCTCATCCCGAGATTATGTGTTACTGAAATCTTCACCTGTACTTGAAGAAGAAAACGGAAATTAAATCTGCGAGTAGATGTAACAAATCTTTTGTACAATAATATTCAGGAATATGATCATTTATCTTTCTTGAAATATTTGTATTTGTATATTTTATTCCTATAATGCATTTTTTAAATTATAATTATTTCAATCTGTCGTTGAAAATAACTTTGAAATTTAAATAGTGAAAGATCATTTCTGCTTTCCAGAAGAAGCAGCTGGTATAACATTATTGATAAATATGTATTGGTGCATTTTAAAATAATTGCTATATTGAGTAAATGGTGAAATTCTTGGTTATTGTTTTTATAAGGAGCTGTTGAATATATTTTTTTCTTAAAGTTAAATATTGAAATAAAAGGTAATTTCTGCTATCAAGCAGAAGGGGAGAAACTTCATTTAATTATATCAAACTTTGATATATGTAATGTTTTCAGAGTTAGCTATTTTTACTCTTTATTTCATGAATTGATATATTTATAGCTTTCAAAAAGGTTCTGTTTGGTGATTTTAAAGTTTATGTTTCTTGAGAATAGATTTTTTTAATTTGCATGAGTCACATCCTGTGATAGTGGAGAAATTGTTTAGTGAAGTATATATATATTTCTTGTGCGTGAGTAGCATGATTATGTAATACTGTGTATTTTATTCTTTGCATTTCCGGTGTGTTTTTAGAATTGCGTAAGCTAATCGTAGAAAGGTTTCATAAAAATCTATAAGCATTTCACAAGAAATAATTCTTTTAAAAAATGAATATTAACAAAGCATATTTTAAGTGTTTGAAGGTATTATTGTATATTTTAATTATGTTAAGAATGTCACTTTTCCAGGAGATTGTAAATGAATGATCATTAAGGGTTTTAACAATCAATTTTTTACAATGGTCATTATTTAAAGTGTTCATACTAGGTGTTTCTAGAATCTTATATTCCTAATTGAGTCACAGTGTGATGCATTTAGCTTTTAAATGTTTTGTACTTATTAAGTATATATATATATATATATATATATATATATATATATATATATATATATTTCATAACATAACATGTAATCACAATATGCTATTGTGACTCATGATTAATTTTATATTTCATATACAGTTGAATTTATGGTACTTTATTTAGATTTTCTGAAGATCTTTGCAGATATGTTTTGTTAATTCCCTTTATTATGAATTTTTCTCTTTTTAAGTTTTCTCTACAGGGAAGGTAGTTGTTTAATGATTAGTTAATACGTATCCACTGCTATTAGGAAAACCAATTTAATTTATAACTTCCTGTATAATTTAAAACCTGAATCTCGAGTTTTATTTTAAAAGACAAATATGGCTTTTCTCTCAAAAGGCAAGAAAATAGACCTCTATAATTTAGCAAGTAAGCTACAGAAGATAAAATAATTGACTTTTGCGAAAAAAATCTCTTCGTGTACATTCTTTCAGGATAATGAGCAGTTTGTGAAAGAAATGCTCGATAACATTGCTGATGAACGTAAATCGCTTGAAGTCGAAGCCTTAAAGAAAATAGAACGGGAGGACAAGGCTCTAGCTGATCAGAGAGCATTTGAACTTAAAAAGCTTAAATTACAAGCACAAAATCCTCCAGCTTCCATAGGTAATTTCCCTCAAATGAATTCTAGCCCCATGAGGCTGGATTTACAAACAGTATTGCTCACATTCATCCCTGGTAAAGATGACATATCATTGTTTTTAACAATGTTCGAATGATAAATGAAGCTCCTAAATGTACCAGCCGATTTTGGGTTTCACACTTAATTGGAGTCCTTGTGATATTGGCAGGTTAATTGCAGGAGAACCGGAAGAGATGTTTAAGAATTTTGCTCACATTCGCAATATTTTATTGTAAGGGTTCAAGCTCACAGTTTTAGAGTCCTTTTTTGCCAACACCAGAAACAGGATCATTCCACGTGGAAAGGTTTCTTTTGAGCTAAGAACCCTTTTGAAGGTTGGCTAAAAGAATTAGAAATCGAGTTATTTGAAAACTTGAAAGATCTCATCATAGGAGATCAAATAAAAAAAAGGTGTCCACCCGATTACAAGAAACATTTACTTAACGTCCAATGGACTAAATTCATGTGACGTCACGATCACGTGATTCCGTCAACCGGTGAATATGGCGTCACTTGTTTACTACTATTAGCGTACGATTATTTTGTTCTTAAAGATTTACATTTTACTTTCTAAAATGTCTTATTTTGCTGAAATAGTTGCTCGATCAGTTATAGAAAGGATAATTAGAAAGAAAAAATCCATTTTTAGTATCATGATAACAAATCTAAGTGCTTTGATAGCATGATGAAGCGGTGAGGATTATATACCATCTTCCCAGTGTTTATGTATTTGACTACTCTTTGAATAATGTTTTCAACACCGTAAGACAAATGAAACTTCTTCAAAAAGAATTTTGGGATAGATGTAGACTTACTTCTACAAGAATGTAAATATTTAAAAGCAAATATTTGTTTATTTTAAATCAAGTTATATTGAGAACTTAATGTTTAGTTAACTTAAATTTTACTTATTTTACACATCTTCAGAGTAGTTATCAGAGGTACTTCAGCATTTAATTACCTAAAATTAGAATCCAAGAATCTGATATGTAACTATACATGTATCAAAAAGAAGTATATATATTTATAAAACTTATTTTACTTAGTAATTTTACAATATTACAGGGAAAAAGAAAAAATACAGAAATGGAAAAATATCTTTATTTACTACAGCTCTGTTAATGTTTATACTAGTTGATGAAATAAGAACCACTTTCACAAACATTAGAAATCAAAATTATCTTTTACCATTTGTAAAATTACACATAAAAAAATTGTGCTACATTTTAAAACTCTTTATTCGCTGCACTACTTAAGGTAAAACATATGATTTATGGACAATTGAATTCCAAGTATGGTAATAAATTAAGGCATTAAAATTTTTAAATTAGAATGTGTATATAGTAGAATATAAATTTGTGCCCATATATTAAATATAAAAGTCCTGGCCACACACTCCTACATGACCAAAATAAAAAAAGTCATTTTTTTGAATTCATAATTCTTTTAGAAAAAAATAAAAATTGTAATATATTTACGTGGTATCAATTAACACATATGTTTTTCAGAGTTTGACTGCATGGTATAAAAACTTGTCTCACACATATACAAATTTTTTTACTACATATGTATAACAAATATGCAGTTATTGGTATTTGCACAATTTGTAGATTTATTATTATAGAGATTAGTTTTTTTTTATACTTTTGCAAAAATAAATCCCATGATATAAGTCCTAAATAAATTTGTTGCATTGAGTTTGTTGTAAATATTGACCTAAGAAGAGTACTTTGATCAATTTTATGATATTTATCGAAGAAAATTACAGAGAATCTTCTTTTTCAAAATTATCGTTAAGAGGTTAATTGGACAAAATCACCGATATTTTTGTGTGACTTATGTTTCGAAGACAAATTTTGGGCTCTTGTGTATTATAATGATAAATTTCTTTTTTTTTAAAGTATAATTATATATAAAAGGATACTTCAGATACATATTAGTGATAACAAAATAAAATGTAAATACATTTCTCCAAGTAAGTTTTAAGTTTGCATGAAATGGAACTCAAGTGTTTAACACAAAACATAAATATCTGGTCGAGAGACATAACTAGTAGAAACTGTGAATGGAAATTTTATGCAACTATTTATTTTCATATTATTGTATTATATTATATTAAATTGTTTCTATCTTATTTGCAATTCCTTGTGTTATAAAAATAAGATTCATTTTCATCAAAGGATAAATATTTATTATTAATCAAAAACTTTCATATTAACTCTATATAATATGAGATAAACAATAGCTAAAAGAATTATGCAGTTCAATAAGAAATTAAATTGAATTTGTGAAAATTATAGCATTTTTTCTGATGAAATATACCTTAATATTATACAATTATTTAAAACAAGTTGTTCAACATGTTATAAGCACTTTATACAAAGACAATTAAAAAAAATTATTGAATTTGTAATGTAAATTTTTAATATAGTTCAAACTAGCATTAATAATCTGAGAGATATAAAGGTGGATACATAAAGGTGAAGTTTATATTACACTGAATATTTCTTAAAAATTATATATTAATATGATTCATTTCTTTAATTTAATAGTAAAATAGTATTTTATTTTATTACTTTATAATATCATTTCTAAAAAAAATTCCAAACATTTTTAAAGGAAAATTACTAAGTAAATCAGACAGTCAAAGATAGGAATGTTATTTTATTAGAAACATTTTCAAATATCTTTAAATGTTTCATAATATTGTACAAAATATATATGAAGTATTTATACGCAATATATTGTGTAAACGAAAACTTCATTTTCAACAAATAACTGTACCGCACAGTGAAATAAAATATTCATTTGAATTTTAAGTGTAGGTAGGTAAACTCGAGTAAATATAATATATTTTTTAGAAAATTGCCATTTACCATTCCTAAATAATGAAGTACTGGGGGGGGGAGAGAAATTTCATGCATAACATTATTTATATATATGAATTCACACCTGTGTGAAGAACATGTTTACCAGCTAGTAGCATATAAGTACAAAGGGGAAAAAAATTAAGAACTTTCTATAGTATTGATAAATCAAACCAAAATTACAGGATTATTTCAAATGTCTGACACTTCTAATGCTTCACATAGAGTGTTTATTGTCCCCATAGGTAAGCCATAGTATTATAAAATTCGCAATTCATGAAGTTGTAAAAAAAATTCAATTTTTATTACAGAAGACATATATGAATCATATACTCACATCCTTAATTATCTTTACATGCATAATACTGAGTTTTTAGGAATTAAACTATTTTAAGGATTTGTGCAAAAAAGGAAAATAATTAAATCATGGATAAACAAATACTTACTTCTTAAGTAGCCACTGAGATTTAAAAAAAAAGATGGAAAACACACACACACACACACACTTTTACCAAAAGATAATTCTCTTCATACATCTAAATCTTTCATATTAACTAATGTTCTATGTACACAGGCTTCAAGAAATAAACTTTTTTGCAAGTTTGATATGTACTTCAAAAAAATAAGATAATAACA
The DNA here is from genome assembly GCA_019973935.1 of Trichonephila clavipes. Classification (NCBI taxonomy): domain Eukaryota; kingdom Metazoa; phylum Arthropoda; class Arachnida; order Araneae; family Nephilidae; genus Trichonephila; species Trichonephila clavipes. Next base: position 91,001 of record BMAU01017839.1, read on the forward strand.
TATCAAACTAAATGTAATCATTTGTAAAAATTGTTACCCCTTTTGTAATGGTTTCATTCCCCTTAAGAATATTGTATTTTAATTTAAAGAAAGAAATGATATTAAATTTTAACAACAAAGAATAATTATAAATAATTTAGAAGTCGATAATTTGTGTGTGGAAGGTAAAAATCAAAGAAATATTTCTTTAATTTTTGTAAACATTCCTCCCACAAATTATCATCAAATTGAAAAATTCAGAATAAATATTTTCTCCTGACTTTGAATTATTAATTAAAATTACACAAACAGACATTTTTTATATTATTCACATCTAACTGACACTATGTTGTATAATAATAGGTGTAAGCTCTTTTAAAGAAATTATATCAATGTTATTCGATAATCATACAATTTTAAAAAGTTTTAATTCTATACTGTCAACCATTATTGCGCAAAACTATATAATAAATAACTACTAAATTAATTAAGAACTAAAATAACTAAGAGTCATGCCTAAGTGTACCAAGACCTATAAATAAATGTTAGGATCCAACCGAATTAGGATAAATAAATATGCCAGCTAACAATAGTCGAAGTAGACAATTACCTAATTAGATAACTAAATTAGAATAAAACAAAAATTATATAAAAGAGTTGTTAAGATTATTTCCTATAGCAAATATATATTCTACAATAATACAAAAATACGATGATATATGTTTTTAAGATAAAATTAAGACACAAGAATGACGTCAACAAACATATAGGAAAACCAACGCTATGAATTCACACGTGCAGTTATTGACGTCGGAATCACGTGATTATTACTGGCGTCAGTCTGTCCATGAAGTTACTCCATTGATGTCTAGCTAATAATCAGATTAGGTAGTTTATTAATCGACTACTTAATTATGTAGATTTAATTTAAATCCAGATTTATTTGTATTGAATGGCATGCTCCAGCCAACTGTTTGTATAATGTGTATTAAAATAAATAAGGAAAATGAACATATAGAATCTAAAAATGATGCTCATCAATTATTAATCTAATGACTAATTCCATTTTGAGAAGAAGAGTATAAAGTGATTGCAGGTTTGATTTAAAGTTTTCATAATTCGTTATTTCATCTTCTGATATATGAAAAATATTTTTACTTTCTGCACTCACTCGTACTTTTTTTTGAAATTAAAAAAGAAAATAATAAATGTTTAAGTGTGTGTATGCATCCACACGTTTGTGTGTAAGCGTGTGTGAGTGAGTGTGCATGTAAATGTATGTATGTGTGTGTATGTACGCAAAAATATCAATCACAACTAATAATTTTAAATAGAATATTGCATTTTTTCAAAACAAGAAATCTCAATATTTTCAATATAGAATCATACTTTAAAAACATAAGTTTCACTATATGCTACAGAGCAAAACCAGTAAAACTAGCGTGTAAAACGTAAACATATTTCCGCCCTGGGTGTTCAGTTGAAGAAAAGCTGGTTAGTGCTCGCCGTGAAATGGACAAAATAGTCCCCGGACTGCTATCGCATAAGCAGTTAAGGTTAATTATTCTTTACTTGTTTGGAACATTTTTACTCTAATCACTTAATCTCAAAATAAAAACTTTTTATGATTTCCTACACATATTTTCTTAAATTCTCTTTACACGATAAAGTAATTATTTTTTAATATTTTTTTTTTAATTTTTAACAAAATAATTTTGCTACATTTTTTTTTACCTCTGGGCATGACATGCGTGAAGGTCTAATTTTAACCCCCTTGAGTCCGAAGCAACTATTAGTACTACAACTATTGCTTGATTTTCTAAAACCCAAGTGGGGGAGAATGCTGTGTCCTCTAGTGCTCGCTTTTTGGAAACAAACTGTTGAAAGCAAACTTTACAGACATAAAACGAAATGAGACGAGCGAGTAAGCGAAATGCACGGCAGTGATTTTTAGAAGAAAATTGTTTTTTTTTTTTTTTGAAAAATAAGATTTTAAAATAAACGTTAAACTGCTTTTCTGTCAAAAGTAAAGAAAAAAAAGAAACGAGTCTTACAGTAGTCGTATATGATGTGTAACATCTGACATGTTATCGTGGAATATACGCAATATTAGCTTTTTTCCTGAAAAAAATGTGAATCGGGTATGATTGGAAATAATTTTCTATCGAATAATTATATCTTTAATGAAAATTGTATTTAATTAACAAGAGACGTAATGCAATAATTTATCAAAAACAATTATTCTTGTTCAAATTGGGGAAGAGCGGAGACAATAGACTTATGATAACTAAAATATGACACATATACTTGTGATTTCAATGTATTTCATCGTTGGGTGGATGACCTGAGTACCCAGCTCTTCCGAGCTATAACCTCATATCAGTAGGTATTTGAGTGACTGTACATAATTGACTTTTGCCCTTTGTTAAAATTTAAATGCTTTAAAAATAAAATAAAATACTGGGGATTTTTTTTTGGGGGGGAATATTAAAATATTAAAATACTTTAAAATTGAGAAAAGAAGCTTCAAAATCGTCACAAAGCACCGGAAATAAAGTTAAAATTTCAATCTTGGGTAGGCGGGGCTAAGCCGACCAATGGGAATGCAGCTAGGATCATGAAAAAGTAGTTGGTAATAAAATAGAAAACAGCTTTTTAAAAGCTATTAAAATATACTATCAAGAATAAAAATAGTAGAGGAACATTTAAATAAAAAGAGATCAGTCGGAATAATTTCCCCAGAAAAATTAAAAGAGTAAAAAGTAAAAATTGGAAGAATCCGGGGATCAAACCCGATGCAAAGCATTGAGAACGAATGAATCTGACCACTAGACCACGGGGGACTAAGCATTTAAAGTGAAATAAGCATTTAACATGGATGAAGCGAGATTTGAGAGGAGAAAAATAATTACATGGGGTCTGAAAAATAACTACATCATTCATAAAAGCTATGAGCGGCTCAACTTTTGGCAAACTGAAGTTAAAGTTAAAATCACCACTCAAAATCAGGGGAAGCGAGTGATCATTTTTTTAAAAGAGCAGAACCACTTTCGTTGTATGGTAAAAGTACAAAATGCAGGAAATCTTTAATTTTTAACCGTTTGATTCGAAGAAATAAAATGTATACGACCACCGAAATCTCTGTCCATTTTAAAATAAGCATTCTGCCGCAGTTATGCCCCCAAATATCATGACTAACGGATTTAGAGTCAAGCGCTTGAGTGCTTGATGGCTACTAGAGTTGGACCCCTATGCGAGGGCAGCGTAACAATCTAGCCACGCACTCTCATTGGTCAAATCATGTAGCGCACGCTTACGTCACATCCTGTTACTCATATCCGTCCCTTTTCACGAAATCATTCCCAACAAATATTCAGCAATCGAGAACAAAGATGTTACACATAAAAACCTGAGGAGATTAGAGAACAGAGACCAGCAGAGGGAGATTTTCCGGGGAAAGGATAGAGGATAAACCCACCGGTGGCGTTGGAGAATTGAAACAAACAACGTTTTAGAAAGATGGGCAAGTGCCCTTCGGAGTGATTGCTCTCTCCCTTTAAAGTGAGTGAACGTACCGACTTGGTGTAGAGACTTTTCTTTATGACTTCAATGATAAGTAGTTTGTCAAGAAAATAATTTTTTTTTCAACATTTGGCCTTGACGATTCATTTATGCTACCTGTACACTACGTCATAGTGGATACATGCTACGTATAAGACAAAAACTAATGTTACCTTATGTGCATACATGACTTACTTAGGTGTGCAACTAAGTGTAACAACGCATGAAACATTATAAAGTTAATTTTATTTTATTGGGTTTGAATAAAATTACAAAAGTTAAGCTGAAAAATGTTTGGTTGCAAAAGTTTGAAAAAATAGGAAAATTTAAATTAAAATTACAAATCTTTTTGAAATTGCTTGAAATGTTTCTCGGAACAACATGCTTTTTCATAGGTGATCTATAAGTGTATTTTTATTCCTTTTCCATTTCCTCCTCTTCATCACTAATTGATAAATCCGTGTCAGAGTCACAGTCGTATTCATCGGTTCTCGGCAAATATTACCATTCAATATAACTTTCGTTAAAATCCAACGAGACGATATGGTATTGCAAGAAAAGTAAAAATAAAAAAAAAAACTAAAATTGTTGTACAAAGTTTGGAAAGCGATACAAAATATGAATGAACGCGTGTTTTAAATAGAGTTAAAAGGAAAAATTAAATGTGCGTCATAACAAGGTCAAGGTCAATCATTCAACGTCAGTATCGCCAAAAATCTAGGAATACAAAGAAAGCGCAGTCTGATGACCAACCCGCGGCCCATTTGGAAGCTTTTTGCGGCCCAGATGAAGTTTATGTCTATATTATTTTAGACATTTGCACTACAGACGGAAGAATCGAAAATAACGTATTTTGACCCACCCTACCTCTCCCCGTGCAGTTCTTACCGAAATATTTTTTCCCTTCATTTGACTTCCAAGCAATTGTAATAACAGGTGTTGATGTATGAAGGAAAGCAGATGAGCGTGGGTATGTTATTCCCCTTTCAACGAGAACGCCCTTGAGAGTGAGTAGTGTATTTAGTTCTATTTGTCAGAGAAATAACTTATGTCTATATTTTTAAGTTCAGATTAGTAGCCTTTTTCTTGTTTTATTTGGCAATGAAAGAATCTGATGATGGATTTAATGAGTTGCCTCGGAGCTGTAAGAACAGCTAGTAGAAATGTAAGATAATTACGGCAGCTGAATAAAAATGTTTAATATTTTAAACTTCTGAAATCATGTAAATTTTTCATTTTATGATATATTTTAATCACGGTGCAATAATTAATATCATACAATAAGAAACTAAACATTTGGCTATAGGGCAGAAAAAAAAACTTTTTTGTCAAACAGTGTAATAATTACAATGCTGTTCTTTGTTTAATTGCCTTTTTGCATTTGAAATAAAAATTTTGAAAATATAAATCAATTTTATGCAAACATACTGTAACACACGTATAAAATGTGAAGATGTTACGCGCATAGTTGTTATATTACGTAACCTGAGATGGCAGCATAAATCTACTGTAGATAAGAACCGTGTATGTTAAGAGATATTCTTCCAGCAACAAGTGCAATCGGTCGACTTACAACTTTGTTGGGATTGCGATCCAGTAAAGGTAAACTTGCTGTTTTTGATCATATCAATAACTATTGAATAAATTTGTACTATATATTTATCTCAAGTAAAGTACAAAAATAAGTGTCAGATTAATTGTAAAGGTAGTATAAAATATTTTGAATGTTGTACGATAATAAAATATTTTGAATAATTTGTTTTATTTTGATATGTGCGGCCCACCTCAGTTTAGTAAATTTTTTTAGTTAGCCCACCAACTGATTTGGGTTGGGCACTCCTGGGTTAAGATATCCGACTACCCTAAAATCGTGAATTTTGCCAAAAATTGACAAATCTTTTTATGATTTTATTTTATAGGCCTCTTATAATATAGCTTTATAAAAATACCAAGTTTATTATTTATAAAGGGTGTTTTTTTAGAGGTATAGAACTTTAAATTGCAATAAAACAACGATGTATTATTCGATTGACATGATTTTTTTTATTTGAAAGATAATCTTGTGGCATTACATTTTAAATATGATCAAGCAAGGCGTAAATTCGTCGAATGGACCCAAAACGAGATGCCGTTGTTCCCGACTTTCATAAGCGAATTTTGTTTAGCGATGAAGCCCACTTCTGGTTGAATGGCTACGTCAACAATCAAAACCGCCACATTTGGAGTGAAGCTAATCCATAAGTGTATGTCGAAACACCGTTACATCCAGAAAAACTGACTGTTTGGTGCGCTTTATGGGCTGGTGGAATCCTTCTTCAAAAACGATGAAGGCCACAACGTTACAGTCAATGGTGATCGGTATAGAGCCATGATTACTAACTTTTTCATTCCTGAATTGAACAATCATGATGTCCAGGAGCTGTGGTTCCAACAAGACGGCGCAACATGTCACACAGCTCGTGCCACAATCAATTTATTGAAAGACACGTTTAGTGACCACCTAATTTCATGTTTTGGACCCGTGAATTGGTCTCCAAAATCTTGTTATTTAACACCGCTAGACTATTTTCTGAGGGGTTATGTAAAGTCATTGGTCTATGCGGATAATCCACAAACGCTTGACCATTTGGAAGACAACATTCGCCGTGTTATTGCCGATATACGGCCACAAATGTTGGAAAAAGTCATCGAAAATTGGACGTCCAGATTGGACTACATCCGAGCCAGCCGTGGCAGTCCTATGCCAGAAATAATATTTAAAATGTAATGCCACAAGATTATCTTTCGAATAAAAAAAATCATGTCAATCGAATAATACGTCGTTGTTTTATTGCAATTTAAAGTTCTATACCTCTAAAAATCACCATATATAAGACATATAACCTTATAAAGATATAAGATCAATGAAATAAAGTTCACATGTATTCGGAAACTAATAAGAAAACTAATCTCCGAGCTTATTGTTATGAATTGTAATACAACGATTTTCTATAATGAATTTCTTTTTACCCCTTCTCCTTTGTATCACTGCAGTGGCGTAACGTGCACCCCGCACCGCGGGGGTCCAGGGTTCTAAAGGGGCCCAAAGCCTGACTGACGCAAGTACCTCCCCTTTCTAAAAATCAACATGGGGGCCCCAAACCTGACTTTGCGTGTTGGGGCCAAAAGCTCTCCGTTACGCCACTGTACCACTGTCACATTTTTCTAAGTGAATTTTACTTTTCTACTTATTACTCTATTTATTATTTTATTTTATAAACTATCTTATTATCTTCTTAAAAATACCAAGTTTATTATTTTCAATTCAGTAGAACAAAAAAAGTGTTTCAGTAAAAGCAGATGCCACTACTTTAAACTGCGTTTTAATCTTGGGAATGTTTTTTTTTTTTCGAAAATGCTCTAATGGAGATAGCGATTACTCAAAAAGTTTTGAAAATAATAAAATGAAATCTTTTGGGTATGTATTTCGTATAATAGTGTTGAAGTGTTTTGACCTTCAGTTTTATCAATCTCGTTTTTAGTACAAATTGTACGGTCCTTTATGTGAATGTAATGACTGTTTTTTAAGCAATTTCATATAAAAACAAATATAAAGTGCTCTAGTTTTTTTGAATTAAAATATTTCTTACCCTGAAAGTCATTTCATAAAGGAAGCAACGCATCGAAATTGAAATATTGTTCATAGACTTTTTGTACAGAATGGGCGCCGTTTATTAAACTTTTTGTAAATTTTTACCAATTTTTTCCCATTTCAGTGATAATAATTTCTTTTCCTCTTTTTAATTTTCACCTATTTCCTTAAAATGTATTAAATAAATCTAAAATTCATCAATTTTTTTTAAAAAAAAAATGTCGTGAGTAGTTGGATACCTCAAAGCAAAGATTGGAAGTTACAGGATTGGAAGTTAAGTGCTTCTAGCAGCATCCTCAGCGACATTTATGCATCGAAAAATAGTAGTCTCACAACTCATCACGTTTCAATCTCATCCATCCTTAAGAAGCCTAAAAAAAGGAATGAATGTAATAAAAATTTCTTATTCTCATTATTTAAGACTTTTCTCCCTCTTTCCTAATAGCCTTTCAGGCACCCTTGGACAATATCTGTACTTCAAAATTCTCATTAGAAGACCAAATAGAAAACTAAATGCCCCAGAAATCCTCTGATATGAATACTCATATGTTTTAAAATTTTATCGAGATGTATACAATAACTTTTTTATGGAAGCGAACATTAAAAACTTTAAAAAGATCTTACAGCTATTCAATTCGCATCTCGTCTAACAGTTGTCTCTTCCCAATTCTTTTGAAAATATCGATTACTCATCGTTGAGTAAGATGAAATGTAATCTTAAGAGTTCCAGATGTGAAAGTGGTGTGTTTTTTATTCCCTCCTTTACCCATTCAAAAGAATCTTCGATAAAATATTTGTCGATAATCACTTCATTAGAAAATTAAAAAGAGTAAAGAAATTGAGCTGTTTCAGGAACAGGAAGGCATATCTTATGAACCTGGAGCATTTTAGCATGTAAGTTTTAAGATTTATTCTCTCAAATTCAATTTAAAACTTTAAAGCCTTTTTCTCAGTTTGTGTTTTTTTTTCAATTACGCGTATTGCGTTTCAAAAACTATCATACTTTGATGTATAAAACTTTACAGAATTATAAATTCTATCATAATCTTCAAATCCCAGCTATTTATAGTATTATAAATTTTTAATTTTTTGAAATATTTAAACAAAAATTGATTTTTTTAAAAAAATTTAAAAAATGTACTTTTTTATTTTTAAAAATATTATTTTTTTATTCTATTTATGTAAGATAGACCAGCATGTAATAAGGATATATTTGACTTTATAAATCAACTTATTGCTAGTAATTAGAATTATTATTGCAGAAAATATCATGCGCGTCGTAAAACTTACTATTTGTTTCTTACAAAAAATTTTCTTATTTTTATGTGCTTATTATTTTTAAAATTATGATTATATTTTAGATATTTTATACTTTTTTGAAACCTTATTCCTTTATAAGAAATGTGTATAAGAATCAAATTATTTCATTTTAACCTCAAAGCATTATTTCTAGGCGAAAATTGTTTGTATTTTGTGCTCTCGAAACTTTTTTAACACCCCTGTGACCATACTTTTAATAACATACTTTTAGTGTTAACATACTTTTCTTGAAATAAAATTTTAGGAGGAGTCTTGAATTATATTTGAATACTTAGCTAGTTTTTGTTCGTGTATTTTTAATCTGAATTTATGTTGCATCTTAGGACTAAAAAAATTTTTAAATTTTGAACTCTTTATAGCTTTTAAATGTTTTTTTTTTTTTTAAAATTCCTACTGTTGCAACGCAATTACGAGTATTTGATATTTTGTTTGTCTTTTTATTTACCGTATTACACTGATTCAGTTTATTTTCTTTAACAAAGCAACATAAAATAAACTATGAATTAGGCAATTAAGAATAGTATCTAAAACTTTTATGAAATTCACTCTTATATAAATTCAAAATATTATCATTCTTACAGATATGATCTCGTTGACTGATTTAAATATTATAGCAAAACAGTATAGTGAAAAGGATTAAATTGATTTAGAAAATGAAATGTATGTTAATGGGAAATTTGACCTACTAACATTGGAAGGTATCCAGATATATATAGAGAGATTGAAGGTTCTAGATAATTTTTTTATAATAAACACTCCAATATAAATAGCATAAATATTTCATTCTTGTAATGGTTCATTCGTTACGGGCAACGCATGTCCAGTAGTATCAAGGAATTCAACACAGTTACAGATTTATTTGTGGAATGTTAATTCTCTTTTTCTATTCTAAGTGGAACCGGCATAGAATAATCCCCCGCACACATGAAATAAAGTTTTAATTTTTAAATAGGAAACAAGCAAGACGAGCGATACATAGCTAGAATATTTTTAAAAAATCTTATATTGTAATATAATTTGTAATGATATAGCTCTCAAAATTTTTAAAAAAATATGTCGTTTATTGCATTCCCTTTTTGCATAAAGAAGCCCATTGTTATAACACAAAATTTAACGCTATATTCTTTTTCTAAAGAAAAAACCTTTCAGCTTTATTTATGCTTAATTTTAAATTTTACTTTGCATAAAATTCGCATTTTTGAAACTAGATCCTTATTTTTATATATAAAATCATTTTCTTCATGAATCAAAAATAAGCTTTCAAAATAAGTTTTTTTTTTTTTAATTTTAGCAAATTCGATATGCTAGCAAAAAACAAGCTTTGTACTCAATTTTGCATGTATTTGTTTCTTGTTCCATTTCTGGTAAGCGTTTATACTATTAATACTCGTAAAACTACTACAGAAAGAAAAAAAAGATTAAATATCATGCTTTCAACAACAGGTAAATAGATATTTCTTGAAACAAGCGATTACCACGTTATTCACAAAAAAACGGGTTAAAATAGAGTGAAACACATATTAAAAAAATATGATCGACGGGATGAGCTTAAAAAAGTTAGCTGAAAAAGTATTTTTGAAGTTTAATTTTTTACAAATACGAAAATGTTATCAAGTATAACAGAAAATAAGGTCTATCTTTATTTTAGCTAAGATTCAAATGATAAAACAGAATAAAATAATTTGAATACAACTTTAAGGCACAAACAGGGCTTCTCTAACTTTCAATATTTGCGACCCAATATTCAATCATAATTTTCATCGCCACCCTGCATACAATAACGATTTATTGAATTCAATACTACTATAATAGTAATAATAAAGCTACAATACGACTTTAATCTATTAAATACCACCAGCGTATATAAACGTCTCGCTCAGCCAAAGCGTTAATTGCACAGGACGTATATAGACGACTTTCCAAGGAACGATCTTTTCTGTGCACTGCTATATATAAATTTATTTAGAAGGCTTCGGGATGCAATAAAAATGTTTTGAAAGAGTATTTGGAAAAAAAGATTTACTTATATTTAAGAGGATTTTCTTATTTATATACTGTTTCTCCCCCCCCCTAATATATCACATACGCATGCCAACGTAGAAAGCGGTGGCATCAAGGGGTGAATCGCGTATCTTTTAATCGGCAGCTAAGCGATTAATCATAAACCCTACAAATTTTCAAGATAAGTGTTAATTTTTGTGTATAATTTTATGTAAGACAAGCCCATTGCGTCAATGCTAGTTAACTTAGTATTGCTAAATTAATCATAAAATACATTTTGCAGTACTGATAATGCATTTATAAGTGTATTATATTAGTGTAAATGAGTATTCATTTCTTATTATGGCGAAATGTATTTCCTTTGTTTACTCTTTCAGTTCATTAATAACTTTTTTAAATAATCGTTTGTTTTCGACATTTTAATGTGATCGCGCTCCCTTCATAGAGTTATTACACCCCCACCCCCCCTCTAGAGGGCAAGCCCCACAGTTTGAGAAACGCTTCTTTAAGATGTTATTTATTTAAAACTTTAGCTTAAAACTTTAGTTTTTAACTTAACTTAAACTTTATTTTAAACTTTCGAATAAATGATAAAGATTGCTGTCTTAAAACATTAATTTAAAGGAATGAAACAATATAAATATGTAACGCATTACGTACTGTATTCTCTGTAAATGATATCCGGATTAAAATGTAAGTTTTTATACTGAAAATCTTTCATGTATATATATGTATATATTTAAACAGAAACAAATTAATCACAACTTAATAATCAATTAAAAAATTAAAATTACATGAATCTTATAATACTAAATCCCATTTCAAAATATCAATGGCGAATATAGAAGATAAAATTCCACCGTTTTCAAACAAAATTAAAAAAATTATAAAATAAAAAATTTATAAAATATCCAAGTGCAACCTCGGACTTAGGACCGATAAGTGGGGTTAAACTAGTTTGATGGCGCCAACCTGCCCCCCCATTAGAACTTGGTAATTTAATCGGAAAGTATCCAATTCTCAAAAATTTTAAAATTAAAAATTTAAAATTAAATCATTAAACTTGAAAAATTAAACTATTCGCCATCGCATTCTGACCAATAGTATAACATTAAAATATTAAAATTCTAAAACAATTAAGTGCTTAATATAAATGAACCATCGAACACCAAAGATGATGCACCTATCTTTAAAATATCTGTATAGGAAGAAAAAATATCTAAAATCCGAAAGTTCAAATTTAAAACCCAGTATGTTCACAAATGAATAGGGTAAATCATTAAAAACTCACCAAAGAGCATCCCATCAATAATTCAATTCACAATTTTTGAGAGCGATTTCTCATATCTCCTATAAGAATTATCACTCCTATATTTTGCTCATAACTCCCACTCTAATGCAATGTCAATCCAAATCATTCATAATCTCACATTACAGTTTAACTACTTGGTATTAGATGCAAATCAGATTGAATGCAAAAAAGTTGCTTGTTTGGACATAAAAGTCTGATTGGTCATAAATAATTTTAAAGTGTAGTCATGTATATATTGGTCTATGTTTGTATTAAAATGTATCCTGTGTGTGGAATGCACATAGTCTTCACAGCTGGACCACTACCAAGCTGACTTTGTGGACCTAATGTTGTGTGGTGGATTTGTGCATTTCCTAAAGTCCACCGAAACCCTTCACAAATTTGCCAATTTTATGAGTTTAAAAATATTTTCTCAAGAAGTTGATGGGATAATCATTCTGTATGCAACAAAATATAAATTTCTGGATGTTCTTGAATTTATCAATATTTTGTGTAGTTAAATTATTATTTCTCATCAAAAAATTTAAAATTATATTTCTAAATATTGATATATGTAAACAACTAATGAAGTTCGGTATCTTTATGACATTGAATTTAAATGCTTCCTTTTTATCATAGATATTGTTATAAAATTTGTTGTCAATGATATTTAAATCTAAATCTAAAAGTTCAACTTTGTTCAAGTTAAAATTTGTCTGTATTAATTTTAGGTATTTCGGATAAAAATTAATGCTAGATTTAAATTCCCTGTTGCGACCTATAACAATTGAACCATGTATATATCTTAATAAGAAGCAAGATTTTCATTACTTCTATTTGATTCATATTGGTGTGAATACAGGTTAGCGAGACTATTACTGGCTGGGCCACCCAGAGACAATCCTTTGATTTGTTTGTAAAGTTTGTTCTCAAAAATAATGAAGTTCGCCTGCGTTACAAAACGAATTAGTGTATTGAACTTTTCAAAACTAATGTAATTATCCAAACCATATTTCTCATATGCATCTGAAAGTATCTGAATTATATCATCTATTTTGATAGAGTTAAATAAATCTTCGAAATCGAATCCATGCACGGAAAATACCTCTTGTTGCTCAACCTTCTTTATTGTAATAAAGAAGGTTGAGCAACAAGAGGTATTTTGACTGTTAATGAGAGGTTTTCATAGCTGTTTTTTATAATAGAAATATCTTTAAATTTGGCTATTGTATCTTGTAATATGGACTGTAAAATTCTTCCCAATTTGGATTTATAAGTATTGAACCCATTTGTTACACTGCGGAATTTGACTGGATTTTTATGAAATTTAGGAGTCAAAAATATATGGGGATATTTAATTTTATTGCTAGAAATATTTAATTGTTTACAAAATGCCAATAATATGCTGTTAATTTCTTTCATACTTAATTTACTTACTTCATATGTATTATCGATGTATTATACTTATGCTTCATATGATCATTTATTAATTTACTATAGTAATATTTACACATTATTGCATGATTTCCTGGGACTTGATCAACATAGACTATCACAAATTGTTTTTGTACGTTTTTTATTGGTCTTTTAATTTCTCTATAAGAAACATCATTTTTTGTTCTAAAATTAAAATTCATTATGTCCCTGAGGACATGAAAACCATATTCCTAAAAGGCCTGAGTTGGTAAATTATATTTTATTGCAACAAATGATTTTAAATATATATATTTAAAACTCATGATTATAATAAATAACCATAGAATTGTACGTTTTTTTTTAAAAAAAAGGGTTGGTAGAGTAAAAATACTACATGCTCATTTATTTGGTAAATGTATACAGAAAAGTAAACTGATTTTTTTAAAAAATTTTGTTGCAATCCTTTACATTTTCAGTAACACATCCCTATGGTTGCTAGATCTGTTTTAAGCAAATATTTGCACAAAAGCCTTTTAAAAACTTAGGTCATTACAGATAGAAAGAGAAGTAAACAGTGTTATTAAGATATTTTCTTCTATTAATTTAATTGATTTTTAGCCAAAATTCACTAAATATTGAATTTAGCATTAACAGTTGTATTTAAAATTTATATAAAAACAATTATGCATCAGGCTAAAACTTACTTTTTTTTTTTTAATAAAAGTTATAACAATAAAATTTATTATTTAACTATAGAAAAATTCGCTTTTATTATTTCTGTACAGCTATGAAGATATATATATATATATATAATTATACAATTCAATATATTATTTTTTTTTTTTTAGCTCCATATTAATTTTGCCTCTTTTATGTATATTTATGATAATAAAATATCCTCACGGTACATAAACAGGACATATTTCTGCTTGAACAAACATTTCTCAAACAAAAACTATTGAAGCAAGTGTTAGTTATAAAAGTTTTAAAGAATATAATCCCATTCTGATTGGAATGATCCGAATGATTGGAAAGTATTTTACACCAAAAACATTTAAGTAAAGTAATATACATCAATAACATTAAAAATATATAGAGAGACAGTAAAAAGATCATACAATGAAGCACACATGAGCAACTGAGATTAAAAATTATAAAAGGGATGCTGCAGTATAATACACATTGCTGACTTAGGACAGCTAATATATGAAATAGTTTATATAAAAGTGGGATTGAACCTGTTTTTTGGCCAGCCAACCTTCCCCCTTTATGTAAAAAATACTGAGCAAGAGCTTATTGAAAGAAATGGATAGGAACATCTAAATCCATAACAAGATAGAGGTAACTTACCTAAAATTTGCACTTAAAAATGCAGAGCCCGCGCTAAATCTGAATGCAATAATTAAGTTATTGCCAGATTCTGGACCCTAACGCAGATTCAAAGCATGTGAATGGCTGAAATGTAGCACTTAACAAATGTATAAAAATAATAGAAATAAAAATTAATAAGATAATTACAAATTACCATAACTTTAGTGAAACTAGAGTATATATGAATTAAATAATAATAAGTAATTTTCACTAATATTCGAATATGGAGATAACTTTAACTAGGAAATATGTAAATTTATAGTAATAAACTATTTTTTTTTTTTTTTTTTTTTTTTTTATCTAAGGATTTTTAATCCTTACTATTTTGAATAGTTTTATTCCGATAACTATTAATAAAATTAATTGGATATTACTGATTTAAGCAATACTTAGTAAAATGTTTATAGTTATTTATTATGTCTGATTTTTTTACACAAGAAATTTATTGCGTTGTATATAATTAATAACAATATTTCTGAATATAGAAGCATGTACATTAATCTTCCAATGAGGAACTTTTATAACATTGAGATTAAATTCTTCTCTTTTATCAGTAGTATTAGAAATTATTACATTATCTTTTAATTTGATATGAATATCAAAAAAATTTGCTTTATTGTTGTTACTATTTGTCTGTATTAAATTAAAATATTGTGAATAAAAATTAGTGTTAGGTATAAAATTGACTTGCTTGCCAAAAAATGATTAAGTTACCTTTATAACGATAAATATAATATTTAGAATTATTAACGTAACTACTTTCAAAATAATGTAAATATAAATTGGCAAGACAGTTGCTCGCAGGGCTACCTTGTGGTAAACATTTAATCTGCAGATAATAGTTACCATCATGATATATATAGTTCTCTTTAAGTACAAACCTAATTAGTGAACAAAATGTATCATAATTAACATTATTAAATAAATTATCTTTATGTAAATTTACAAGTATATTAATCATATAATCATTATTAATACAGTTAAAATGATCTTCATAATCTAAACTATAGATTGAATAAACCTTTTTATCTTTCATTTGTTCAATAAGTGATTTATTATTTTTAAGTATGCTGTGGATTTAAGTTCATTTATTGTATCATGTAATATTTCATGGAGAATTTTGCCTGTTTTGCTTATATATATATTAAATCCATTTGTAACTATTCTAAATTAGACTGGGTCTTTATGAAATTTGGGAATAAGAAATATCTTTGGAAATTTAAAATTATTGCTTATTTGAATTCTTCATTGTTTATGAAAAGCCAAAATACGATTATTAATTTTTCTATTTGAAACTGATGACTTAATAAAAGCTGTATTATTATCAAAATATTTGTTGGTCATAAAATTATAAAAGTATTTACAAATATATATATCTTGTTAAAATTTTCAATTGCTTATAAAATACTTTCTATTAATCCATTCAAGTTCAAGTATTTTTTAAAACTTGTAGGGGATGCCACTTGATGTTAATGCAATTTTTCAAATATTTTTTTTTTTTTATTTTTAAATTTATTTTGCGGTATTTATGTCGTAGTCACAACTAGTTGCAGTTGCAACAGCTGGTGCTAGTGGAATTGACGTTAAATTTTTTTATGTTATTTATTACATAAAAGAGAACAGAATATAAAACTCTTATCAGTCAATGTTTCAATCAACGATACTTGGAAGAAAGTTATCTTTTTACAAAATAATAAGTGGTTTTGAAATATCAGCATCAAGATAAACAACTGCACCCCATTATACGTTATAAAACTGGATATGTAATTTATAACAAATAAACCGGAAATAATTTATCTTGTAATATTTGTTACCGTTGTTATTAAAATTTCAATGTTTGTTTTTCATTACTCAAACTCGCAGTTTTAGCAAGAACTAATGAGAAAAAGACAGACATTAAAACAAAATCAGTTAAATTTATATTTGAATCATTTTATTACAATGCGTCTGACAATTTTTGAGGAACAATCAAAAGTAAGCACTGGAGTCTTTCATATAAATACAGAAAAATGAATTAATTTTTATTACAATTTTAGAACTTTGTCTTTAGATTTGAAGAATAACTTTGTTGTTTGAGAACGTATTCAAAATAGTTTTAGCTCAAGTTCGAAATGGAAAGAATTTAATTTAAAATGGTCTTGGATGTATAGACGTACTTCATTTAATTATTTTTACTGTTTTAGATAAATTCGAAATCATCTTAAGTTTAAATATTTACCCGATTACATTACAAATTTTTTTTTTATGTTCTTTACAAATCTTCATTTTAAAATATTATTATTTAAACATGGTTAAATTTTTTAAAATTTTAATGTAAATCGTGTAATAATGATTTTATTAAACTGAATAAGGCATTCAATTAATTTATTTCTTGAAAAAACCATATAATGTGAAAATATTCCATGTGTCAGAAACACATGAATATTTTAACTCAACCCAGCTTACCTATTCAAATATTGTTTTTCAAAAGAACATTTTTCACTTCCTCTGAATGACTAAAATTGTGTAATTAAACTTTAATTAGCTTCGAAAAATTTATCCGAAGATCTAGAACATTCTACTGAAAAATTTGAAAGAGAGTTCTGTATTGCTCCAAAATCTTTTGTAACTTGAGCACACATTCTTTCTTGATGCTGGTTAACAGTTTTTTCAACCTAGTCAAAGTATCTACCAAAAATTTACATTACAAACAATTTATGATTATTAAGTTTAATTCTTGAGTGATAACAGTTGTCAAAAATGCTATTTTATCAGCGTTGCTAGAAAGTGACAACATTTCAAAAAGAGTGTGATCAGGAGGTAAGCAAATTTGTGTATGAGATGACAATAAAAAGCTTATAATTAGTTATTAGATATATAAATAGCACTTTTAATCGAGTAGTGATTATTTACTGAGTGAAAAAATATTTATGAGAATGAAAACTGTCAAAGCATTTAATTGATAATATTTCTTTACACGTTTTATATTTAGTAACTTATATATCAAATATTTACTATACAGGGTTCCGGACTTAAAGTATCCAAAAGAAATGGCTTATTATTACGATGCTACCCATCATAACGGTAAATTGCAATAAAGTAACGATGTATTATTCGATTGACATGACATTTTTTTATTCGAAAGATAATCTTGTGGCATTAACATTTTAAATATGATCAAGCAAGGCGTAGATTCGTCGAATGGGCCCAAAATGAGATTGCCGTTGTTCCCGATTTTCATAAGCAAATTTTGTTTAGCGATGAAGCGAACTTCTGGTTGAATGGCTCCATCACCAAACAAAACTGCCGCATTTGGAGTGAAGCTAATCCACAAGTGTACGTCGAAACACCGTTACATCCAGAAAAACTGACTGTTTGGTGCGCTTTATGGGCTGGTGGATTCCTTCTTCAAAAACGATGAAGGCCACAACGTTACAGTCAATGGTGATCGATATAGAGCCATGATTACTAACTTTTTCATTCCTGAATTGAACAATCATGATATTCAGGAGCTGTGGTTCCAACAAGACGGCGCAACATGTCACACAGCTCGTGCCACAATCGATTTATTGGAAGACACGTTTGGTGACCGCCTAATTTTACGTTTTGGACCTGTGAATTGGACTCCAAGA
The DNA here is from genome assembly GCA_019973935.1 of Trichonephila clavipes. NCBI lineage: Eukaryota > Metazoa > Arthropoda > Arachnida > Araneae > Nephilidae > Trichonephila > Trichonephila clavipes. The sequence continues at coordinate 109,182 of BMAU01017839.1, forward strand.
TCTTGTGATTTAACACCGCTAGACTATTTTCTGTGGGGTTATGTAAAGTCATTGGTCTATGCGGATAAGCCACAAACGCTTGACCATTTGGAAGACAACATTCGCCGTGTTATTGCCGATATACGGCCACAAATGTTGGATTGATTTGATTTATTATTAACGTTGCACTGTTTAAGCTACACGAGGGCTTTTGGCGACGGACCACGTAATTTTGAACCATGGTCAACTGACGTGGACGACACCTGAGCTGGCACCCCCTCTCCTAACTACCACACCACACCAACGGGAGGACGTTTCAGCTCTCGACAGATTTATCGTGCATTGCTGCCCTACACGGCGGGTCTTTAGTGGTACTGGGCTCGAACTCGTTACAAGGCAAGCACGGTCCGATACCTATACCACTCGGCTACCGCGGCCACTACAAATGTTGGAAAAAGTAATCGAAAATTGGACGTCCAGGCCACAAGATTATCTTTCGAATAAAAAAAAAAAAAATCATGTCAATCGAATAATACATCGTTGTTTTATTGCAATTTAAAGTTCTATACCGCTAAAAAAAACACCCTTTACGATACGCCGTACGTACGCGCATTATTCGGCAATCGTAGACGATAAACTTTTACACTGACTTCATAAGCACAGATGTGGAAGTCACGGCAAAATATGAAGTTCGTACTTTAAGAGCAGTCTGTCGGGTGGAAATCTTTCAGAAATCGATTTTGAGTTTTTGATATTCGTAAAATTTCCAAATCAAGACCTTTCCAATGATATACCATACAAGCCATTATATGAATTCGAAGTATTTTAAAATGATTTTTAAAAATTATTCAGCTGATTTACCACGCCCATTTTGACAGATAGAAATGTAAACATTGTCTTTTTTAAAACTTGGGAAAACTTGCAAAGCCTCGATTAATTTTTATTTTTTAATACCCATGTTAACTTCAGATAATTGTTTAACTGCAGCTGTTAGATTTGCTAAAAACCTTTGGAGACAGTTTCAGATTTCACATGTGGGTTTTAGTAATTGTTATACTTAAAATGTAGTCATTTTTCTACTGAAATTTATGTCTGTTCTTTAGTTGAACTTCATTTTTAATTAGTTATTCTTAATTATTATTAAATCTTCGCGTGTTTAAGTAGAGTGTTGAAAGAAACAAAATTAAGATTTAGGATTGTGACCAGGTGAGAAATATACTCGTAATAAATCTTAATTTAATAACTACATTAGGCGTAATGCAGATGGAAAAGAAAAAAAGGATTATACTTTTACAAGGTAAGATTTTTTATAAAAATTGTTTTCTAAGTAAATTTTAAAATTTTGTAAATTAAATGTATGCATGTACTATGTTTCTTAAATGCAATTGTGTATACTGAAGCGACATTTTTTTTTAAATATTTTTAGGCAGATATCATAACAAAGAATGACAATTTTCAATAAATTCATAATAATCACATTTGCTTGCTCAAGTAAAGTTTGTTTTTGAAAAAACTAATAAATATATTTAAAAATTTCATTTCAGTATAAATATAAGTGTATAATTAATACATATAGTCAAAATCTTGTGTGTATATGTTTAATAGTTTCTGAGATAAAGGTATGAGATGATACATTAAATGCGATGTTTGTTGTCTTTGCCAGAAGCTTGTTACATACTTAAAAATACATACATTTCATGTTTAAAAACTGTTTTATTTTGTCTATTTTAGAAATCATTTGTGCAGTTTAGAGTAACTTTTGAAGTTTAAAACTTAGAAACTGTCTGCAACAACAAAACCTAATGATAATGTTACGAAAACCTAAGAAAAACTTACGAAACGTATAATCAGGTATTTTTAAATAACATCTTAAATTCACACCATATTGACCAAAACCATATTGATACATTTTCACATTATATTTATGATGCTTTCTGTTCAAATTTTATATCCGTAATTCCTGAAAGCTACAAATTCTTTAAAAATTGATACAGAATGTGAGAAAATTTTGATGTTTTCTCGTTAAAAAAACAGAAAAATGCTGTTCTGGGCAAACTTTCAGAACTTTTTTTGTTTACTATTTTATGCAAAATAAACTGCAAAGATCCTAATGTTTAATAAAATGGGACAAATACATGTTGTAATTCATTATTTTTGTGATAAAGTGGCACTTTATAGTGAAAATTCAATTTTCTCAAAAATGATGTTTTTAAAACTGTATTCATGTTTTTCTCAGAATATAATGTATGAATGTAATGAATTTTACCCCTCATGTTATTTATATGTAACTATATATATTCATGTGAGTTTTGGGGATTTTCTCAAAATATTTGACTGGAGTCCATATATCGTGACAAAAAATGTCATTTTTTTAAAAAATTCATAGTGATATTTTTATGTTACATATTTTTGAGAAAACTAAACAATATATTTTAAATATTTCACTTAATTGCAAATATTAATGTTTATTTATTGTTCGGACAATTTTTTAAGCTTTAATAATTCAAAAGGTTTTCAATAATAGGTAACTAACAACAACTCAGATGTGTAATGGTTTTGTCATTGCGAGAATCTTGTTACATGCATAAAGATACACAAATTTCATATTTAAAAACATAAAAACAGTTTTATTTTTGACTTTTTTAGAAATCCTTTGTACAGTTTAGAGAAAATTTTGAATTTTGAAACTTTTAGTAATTGTGTTTGCATGGAAACATACAAATCCATAATTGAATTTTTCTAACTTCGTAAAATCACGTATTCCAAATCATGACTTTTATATATTGATACATGTTTACATTATATTTATGATGTTAAAAGGTCAAATTTGATATTTATAATGCATTGAAGTTAAAAAGTCTTCACAGATTGTTACATAATTTGTGAATATTGATGCAAAATGCTAAAAAAATCTTGTTGAACAAAAAAAACTGAAAATTACTATTTATGTACTTTCTGAACATTTTAAGGCTTTTGTTTCATATTTTATGTTTAAAAATTAAGAAGATACTAATGTTTAATAAAATAGGGCAAATACATGTTGTAATTAATTATTTTTGTAATTAAGTGCATTTTTACACTTAAAATGCAATTATCTCAAAATGATTGTTTTCAAAGTTCGTGTACCTTTTTCATAGAAAATAATGAACGAAACTAATTGCAGTTTTTACTGCACATAAATAATACGTAATTATATATAATGGAGCTACTCTCTGGGAGATTTTCCTAAAATATTTTGCTCAGTAGCAATTATCGTAAAAAAAATGACAATTTTCTCAAATTTCAAAGCGATACTTCTACGATGAAATTTTTTGAAAAAAGTAAACAATACATTTTTGAAACATTTTACCATTATTTAAATAAAAAAGCCTAATTATTATACAGCCAAAATTTGAAGTTTTTATATTTAACAATTTCTGAGAAACAGGCTCCTAAAATAGCTCTATTTAACATTGTCGGTATAGGGCCTGCCAACTACTCTTAAATAACAAAATTATGTAAATCAGTAACACGCGCACAGCGGCGTGTTCGAACAAAATGGAACGTAGATACTAGCTATCACGCACACGATCAACAGTGTCTTCTGTCAAGAAAACTCAAGGATACTTGCCAGTTTGAGATACTGAAGTTAGCGTCTGTAAAGTTCTGTCCCTTTAGTGGATAGATTTTGATGTCGGATTGTCGACATTCCATTCTGTTTTAACAAGTCGCTGTATACGCGGGACTGATTTAAGTTCCGTTAACCAAAGTACGCACTGCACCTTTTACTATGGCATCCACACCTGTACTAATGAAGCCAGTGTAAAAAGTTTATCGTCTGCGATGCTTGAATAATGCGCGCAAGTGGGGCACATCGGACCAAATCCAAAAGATTTCGGAGAGTTTTCCAATCCAAGGATAAGCAGTTTATTACATTCTGATGGGTAGTTCCGAAATAATAACCCATTGTTTTGGGTACTTTAAGCCCAGATACCCTAGATTATTTATTCCAAAACTTTAGTAAATATGCGTAATTAATTTGTTTTAGATAATACCATATTTATTCGTATCTAAGCCACACATTTTTTTGCAATGTTAATGATACTGAAAATCGGGTGCGGCTTAGAATCGAAGAGGGAGAAATTCGCTAAATGAGGAAAATTAAGCATGATACTGATGGTTAGAGCAATTACAGCTTCCTGTATGCATTCATAAAATCTTGAATAATGCTAAACTAAACTAACTATTCACATCTTATTAACTCTTGTTTTATTATTGATTTTTATTTTCGTAAATACTTCATACTGATAAACATTTGTACCATATTTTGTTTTTATTTTTTCACAAAAACATGTTGAGAATAAATACGTTAGTTGATCATTCTTCTAAACATCGCGTGAGAGGCTAGCATCTCTCTCTTGGGAACCTAGATGTGTGGGAGGTAGGGAACAAACACTCGACATGATCCAATTAATCTATTTGTTTATCACACAAAAAAACAAACACACTTTCAACTAATAATAGTAAGATAATGTCTAAATGCTAACCGCGAAAGTGGAACAACGACAGCAAAACACGGGCGATTAGGAGACTATCACATTTGATCTCTACTTTATAAAGGATCTAACCTACCATCCGATTTAATATAATACCAATTTAATCTTATTGATCTTATTGAACAATACTCACTTTAAAGCCTCCTCCCCCACTCAAGCTGAAAAACTTTGAATATATATATATATATATATATATATATATATATATATATATATATATATATGCACATATATACATATATATATACATATATATACATATATAATATACATATATATTCATATATATATATACATATATATATATACATATATATACATATATATACATATATATACTTATATATGTACATATATATACATATATATACAGACACACACATATATATATATATATACATATATATACACACATATATATATACATATATATACATATATATATACATATATATATACATATATAAACATATATATATACATATATATATATACATATATATATATATATATATATATATATATATATATATATATATATATATATATATATATATATATATATATACATATGTCAGGTTTGAAAAGTTTAGGTTCAAAATTAAGGAAGTAATAAATGAAAATAGAGCAAACTCTTTACCATCGTGTAAGGATTTATGAGTAAACAAGCCTGTTAAAAGGAGCAACGAGCGCTGACGAAGGCGAACGCATACTAGAAAGGACTTGGCTGGTGTCTCTTCGCAGCGATGTTGTATTTGGTAACACCGGTTGCGCGGCAAAAGGTCCGCCATGTTAGATTATATATGATGAACGCGTAATAAAGGAATATTGTGAAGATGATGCCCTCCTCATTTTACCAGCAGGCCTGGGGCCTGTCAAGAGCTGGCAGGATGATTTAAAGTACCGAAAAATATGCCACGAAACCAAACGAATTAACTTCAAAAAATATTTTTTCGAACGAGCGACTGCATTGAAAACGATACTACCATGGAGGACGACTCTTTCCGGCAGGAGTCACCAGTCAACACATCCAAAGAACCCTTCTTTTTTTCCTGAATTTGATCTTAATAAGTTTAGTAGTTGTAAAAGTTTTATTGACTGTTTTGATCAACAATGTTTGGAATATCAAAAAGACGAACAATGGAAGATGCAAAATATTCCTAGATATCTCACGAGAGTTTATCTTAAATTTTGGTACGAAAACCATTTATTTGAAAAGTCTTACCAAGAAAGCAAAGAATTATTAATGACGGTGTTCGATGCGACGAAACAAGAGGATATTCGAAAATTTCACAAATTAAAACTAAACGATACTAAAGAATTAATTTCCTTTTTTACGGAAAAACTTTCGTTGGGGAAGAAACTAAATTATGATGACAGTTCAATTGTGGAACATATGACATTATCCAGTCCCATAGAATTTCAAAAGTTCCTAGTTATCAAGAAGATTTCGACACCCTGCGAATGGATCTCAACCATGCGACAATTAATCGCAGTAACACCGGACAGCGCAGACCGAAAACCGGTAGATACTGGAAGTTATACCCGATGGAATCACGCATACGTACACAGAGGAACTGATCCACAGAACCGATTCCAGTCAAGAAGAAATCATGGACAACCACATCAATCGCACATGATGAGATTCAGTGGAAAGCAACAGTTCAACAGTCAACCTAGGCAGTTTGTACAACAGAATAGACATAATCTTTACTCGCCCAGAAACGAAAATAACCAGAGGCAAGGATGACAACTAATTATTGAGTCAATGGTATGTTCCAAGCACTTTTGTACTCTAATTGACACAGGAAGCAATGTGTCATTAATTCCAATAAATTTATCTAAACAATTAAAAAACATTAAAATTATACAAAATAGTAATATAAAAATAAATCAAACTTGTGGTAAAAATAGTAATATAAAATAGTAATATAAAAATAAATCAACCCAAAGGTATAATTAAAGTTTATATGAATATTGGATGTATATCTAAGCAAATAGATTTGTTTGTAATTGATACTAAATTGCCTTATATTATTTTAGGACTTGAATATTTACATTTATTTAGGCTTGACATTAGTATTCGTAACATGTGTATTTTTCAATGTGGTAAAAATTTAAGTAATATTAAATATGTAAATAAGTGTGTTGGTGAGTTGAGAACATATCATGGGACATACTGTAAAACTCTTAATAATGATCAAAATATGAACTACTATAATGCAAATAATGAAGATAATATTAACGTTAAGAATAATAAAGGTTTAGATCAAGTACCAGACAGCCCTGAAGCTGATCTGAAAAGATTGTTTAACCCAGCCATGGTTATTGAGGACACAGTACCAAGACAAACTAGTGAGCAATGGGGAGATTTAACCCAACTTCTTGACAAATTTCAAACCATATTTTCACAAAATAAGTATGATGTAGGTTGTATCAATTTAGAGCCACAAAGAATTCATTTAATTTCAGACCTTCCTATAAGTTTACGCCCTTATAGAAACAGTCAACAAGAATCTAAAGAAATACAAACACAGATAGAAGAATTGTTAAAAGCAGGTTTTATTCGACCCTCCCATAGCCCATATGCTGCCCCTGTAACTTTAGCATACAAAAAGGATGAAGGAAAAGATCAAGATTATGTATCGATTATAGAAAACTAAATGAAATCACACGAAAAGATTCCACCCCTGTATCTCTGATAGACTTTGTAATTGATAATTTAACTCATGCTAAATTTTTCTACGCTCGACTTAACAAGTGGTTATTGGCACATTAAAATTCATGAAAAAGACGCAGAGAAACTGGCTTTCACAACTAATTTTGGACTCTATGAATGGTTAAGACTTCCATTTGGCTGGAAAAATTTCCCAGCTTTTTTCCAAAGAACTATAAGACAAATTTTACAAAAATATCTGTTAACTTTTGCTTTAAACTATTTTGATGATATAATAATTTTTCTCACAATCTTGGGAAGAGCATTTAACTCATTTAGATACAATATTTCAAATTTGTAAAAAAGAAAACATTAAACTTAAAAATCAAAATGTCAGTTTGCACAGGAAAAAATAAAGTTTTTAGGATATGAAATAACACAAGGTCATTATTCCCAAGTAATCCAAATATTGAAACAATAAGAAAATTAGCACCACCTAAAGATGTGAAAGAACTCCAAAGATTTCTTGGTTCCATCAATGTTTATCAAAAATTTATTAAAGATTATGCAAAACTTAGAGAGTACCATTAAATAAATTACTTAAAAGATGCAATTTGGAATTGGTCACATGAATGTCAAGAAGCTTATCAAAAGTTAAAGAATTGTTTAATATCAAAACCTATACTTAAATTATACAACTCACAATATCCATGTCATGTGTTTTGTGACGCAAGCCAGGAATCAATAGGAGTAGTCTTGAAACAACAACACCCAGATGTAACACTTTACCCCATAGCTTATCACTCGAGACAATTACTTAAACATGAAAAAAATTATACAATTTCAGAAAAAGAGTGTTTAGCAATTATAGATGCCTTAGATAAATTCCACTGTTACCTACATGGATCCAAATTCACAATACATACTGATCATGCTGCTTTACAATGGCTTAAAAGTGTAAAACATTTAACTGGACGTTTATTTCGGTGGAGTTTAAAACTTTCTCAGTATGAATATTCGATAGTTTATATAAAAGGTAAATTAAATGTTGAAGCAGACATGTTGTCAAGGAACCCTGTATGCCATTATATATCACCCATTTGTCATTTTTTAAATACTGATGAAATTATTAAATACCAAAATTCAGAGAACATTAATGATCCAAAATATATAAAAATTAATGATGTATTAACAGTTAAGAAAAAGAATTTAATTAAAATTGTAGTACCATTATCTTTGAGAGAAAAAATTAATTACAACTGCACATGAACAATTTGGTCACCCAGGTGTAAAAAGATGTTAAAATTAATTTCCCCAATTTACTACTGAAAGACATTATATTAGACATTTCAAATTTTGTTAAATGTTGTGAAACATGTCAAATGAATAAAAAAGTCTACACAAAAAAGGTATGGATTATTGGAAGAAGTTCCTGTAGCAGAAGAACCATTTGAAATGATTTCACTAGACACTGTAGGAGGATTTAATTATCATAATTCACAAAAGAAATACCTGCATATTGTTCTGTGTGGATCATGCTACCAGATATGCTTGTACATTTCCATCCAAAAGTGTCACTTCTGAAACTTATACAAATTGCTTAAAACAAATTTTTCAATTCAATGCCCAAAACAACTTTTAAGTGATAGAAATGCTGCATTCACTTCATCTAAATTTAAGAAATTCTTAAAAAACATCATAATATTAGACAATTACTAACTTCAGCAAATAGACCACAATGCAATGGAAAGAATGAAAGAGTTAATCAGACATTAGTAGCAAAATTAAGATGTAAAGTTAATTCAACTACAAAAACTCCTTGACAAAATTATTAGAACAAGTTACATATGAATACAATAACTCGCCACATGATGTTACTGGCTTTCCACCTGCATATTTAATGTTTGGAACTTTGCCATATGATTCGCCATTACCTAATCAAGTAAAATTAAACTATCCACCTATACAACAAGCTAGACAAATTACAGTAAACAGAACAATTAAGCATCATAAGATAAATAAACAAAGGTATGATAAACATTATGTTGATGCAAAATTTAAAGTTGGAGATTTAGTCTTATATCAAAATTTCTCATACCCTAATTCAAGTAAACTTCAATCTCCTTATAATGGTCCTTTTAAAGTAGTCAGAAAACTCTCAAATGTTACTTATGAAATAGATAAACCAAATCAATATACAGGAAAATTAACAGATATTGTTCATTCTACAAGATTAAAACCTTTTCATTCAAAATCCAATTTCCAATTATGCTAAATTCTTATTTATATTTGTTATAGAGTTTGTTTTCTCAAACACATTGGGAGGGGGAGAAGAAGTGCATTGTAATTTTAAAAAATGCATTGTTATTTAAAATAATAATAATAATACTAAAAGTTGTGTTTAAAATTTGAATTTAAGACTTGTTTACATTATGAAAATCAAAATTTAATGTAATTGAATTTGTATTGTATCTTTATTCATAATGAACACATTATTGAAGACTATTTTAAAAAACAAATAACTGAATTATGGACTGTATGAAAACATTGTGATGAGGTCAATTTTACGATACATTGTGTTATAATAATTTCATTGTGATTATTTGTGATAAGTATATTCTGAAAGTTAAAATATAGTATGTGATGTTATGAAGATTTTATTATGGTTGTATGTTTTTGAAATGAGTTGATTGAGTAGAGATTCTAATAATAAACAAAAGAACTGTGAGATAAACAATAATTGGATGATGAACATTGAACTATGATTTTTCCAAGACAGGACTGTGTGAAACATTACATTACATTGATTGAACTTTTACCTGTACTTGATATATCTGAAATACCCTTATTTTCTTTGCATTTTATATTTCTAGTGATATTTTGATATAATGTTGATGTGTTTATTTTGATAAATTTCTGTGTTATAGTGATGTAATCTTTTCTTTTTTGGGAGCTCCTAAAATCATTTTGCTGTTAGTTACTCTCCATATATGTCCTTTTTTATGTATTTACTTTACCATTATTCCTAAACTCATTTTGCTGTTACTTATGTTATATCTATTCTTTGTATGTATTTACTTTACCATTATTCCTAAAATCATGTTATTTACTCTATACCTATTCTTCTATGTATTTATATACTCATTATTCCAACATTCAATACCATTTTGAAGTGCTTGTAACTTTTCAACATTTATCACTTTATTAACATTGTTTACTATTGGTGCACATTTAGTGAGAATTTCACTTGATCTTATGTTATGTTGTTTAGTACTACTATATTTTTGAATGTCTAATGTGAATTATCTTTATCTTATGTTGTTTTTTATTAACCTCATTATTATTATAGTCATAGTGGAAGTATTAGATGTGTGATATTTTTCAGAAAACAATTCTATGTAACACAAAGTTTTATACCAAATTTTTGATACTTTGTTATTCATTATTGCTATTTTTTGTACATGTTAGGATTCACCAGCCCACTCTTTTTTACACAATTATTATATCTTCTAGATTTTTATTTCATTTGGGGAATTTGATATAATTGAAATATAATTTTTTCCCCTGGGGACTTGCCAGTCAGAATTGGCCAATCTGGCTGTGCCAGACTTCAGTGGAGGGGGGGGGGGAATTTGTCAGGTTTGAAAAGTTTAGGTTCAAAATTAAGGAAGTAATAAATGAAAATAGAGCAAACTCTTTACCATCGCGTAAGGATTTATGAGTAAACAAGCCTGTTAAAAGGAGCAACGAGCGCTGACGAAGGCGAACGCATACTAGAAAGGACTTGGCTGGTGTCTCCTCGCAGCGATGTTGTATTTGGTAACACCCGGTTGCGCGGCAAAAGGTCCGCCATGTTAGATTATATATGATGAAAGCGTAATAAAGGAATATTGTGAAGATGATGCCCTCCTCATTTTACCAGCAGGCCTGGGGCCTGTCACATATATATACATACACACACACACACACACATATATATATATATATATATATATATATATATATATATATACATAGTAAGTTAATTTAAATATCACGATTCACTTCTTCCTAAGGGTTGGTTGTTAATAACGCGAATTGTTAGCCCAAAAGATTTCCCAAGAGGATTAAATAAAGGAACGCGTATAGATTCATCACAATTGTTTATTATTTATTTATTGTTTTTTTTTTTGCTGAAATTACATTTTAAATGCTTTTTTCCGTGCTTAATTTCGCAAGGATCTTCAAACTAAGAAAAACTTAGTGAAATCTGAAAGGTCTTTTTTGTATTAATTTGCATTTGGTATGAAAAACAAAGACAATGGATGTTGTTATTAGAAGTTATTAGTTTTATTATTAATGTGTAAATATTATGTTTTTAGTAGAGGAGCGACACATCAATGCTTTAGTTAGTCCCACACTGTGTACAGATTTGACTAAGAATTTTCTTTGGGCCAAGACTACAATTAAATTCGTATAAAAATAATTAGAATGTCGTAAATCCAAAACTGTTTTCTACATTTTAAAAGCAGCTTCTGTGTAATTTAAAGCTCCTCTAAAAACGTATTGAGGTATCCGACTACGTTCGGAACCGTGATTTTACAAAAGCGTATAAATGGATAATATTTATGATGTTTAGTGTTACTTAGATTGAAAAAGGTATATAAAATTGATTTAAGAATAGTATTACAATAAAAATTATTTAAGTACAATATTTTGACAAAAAATGAACATAGAATGACCCATTTTCAAAATATTCTCCTTTTGTGGAAAATGCTTCTATTATAATAATATTTTGTCTATATATAGCTCAGACCTCTGTACAGAGGCTCAACCAGAATTTTTGAAATATATAACTTAGAAGTGGGTTTATTTACATGTTTTACGACAACAGAGGGGAGAAATTTTAATAAAAAAATGGCGATAATTATTTCAATGGGTTGTAACTCCGAAAATAAGGTGAATTTTTCAAAAATCATAGTTAAGCCTCCGTGCAGGCAAAATATTATTATAATAGAAGCATTTTTCACAAAAGGAGAACATTTTGAAAATTGGTCATTCTAATTTAATTTTTTGCCAAAATATTACATTTAAATATTTTTTTGTCATAATGTCCTTAAAACAATTTTATACATTTATTCTAATCGAAGCGACACTAAATATCATGAACATTATCCATTTATACACTTTTTTTTACAAATTACAGTTCCAAACGTAGTCGGATACCTTAAAATCCACTTAGGGCAGTGTTTCTCAAACTTTGGGTCCGCCACCCTTGGAGGCGTGACAGCTCTACAAGGGGGGCGCGAACATATTGAAAAGTCAAGAGCAAAATATTATTTAAAAAAAATTATTAATTTACTCAAAGTAAACAAACAAAATACATTCTGACATAAAAAAATAAAATACATATTTACACTGATGTTTTATACTTATAAATAAATCAGTGCTACACAATGTATTTTATAATTAATGTAACAATTCTAAGTTAAAAACAAGTTCATTAATTACCAGTGACCCCATGGGTTACTCATATATATAATTCATAACAAAAATTAGAACTTTTCTTGATAAATTTTGTACGGTTTATGATTTATATCTTGATAATTTTTGTACGGTCGATCATAAATTTCGCGATTCGCTTCCAATTGCCAACCGTTTTCCATGCAGGCACGCGTATGTGATGTAGTGGGGGAGGGAGGGAGAAATAAAGGAGCAAAAATAATCTAGAATAAGTAAATCCTTTGCAAAAAACATTGTCATGGTCCTTTTATTGCATTCCTAAGTCTTGGAATAATTTTACGGATAGCAGTGCACAGAAAAAGATCGTACTTCGTGAAAGACGTATATATACGTCTAGAGAAATAAAGGCTTTGGCTTAGCGAGATGTTTATATACACGGCGGGTTCTTAAATGGTTAAAGTCGTATCGTAGTTTTTAGCGTCAAAGTATAGTATTAATGATTTCAGTACATGATTACTGTTTGGGGGCGATGAAAATTATGATTGAGAATTGGGTCGCGAGTATTGCAACTTTGAGAAGCACTGATTTAGGGTTATGAATGGGAAATTACTCGAGGAAATCTATCGAGTTTTTCTGTTAGGTATGGAAATTTCGTAAAAACGTATAAGCTTTCGAAGATTATCACCATTTCATTTCTTAATTTAAATGCAAAAGTATTACTGTCAATATTTTACTTTACTTTTGTTTAATAAATCATGTCTTAAAATATCCGACTACGTTCGGAACCATGTTTTTGAGAAACTTATAAATGGATAATATTTATCATATTTAGTGTCACTTAGATTAGAAATATTGTATATAAAAATGTTTTTAAGAATATTATTATAACAAAAAATTATTTACGTACAATATTTTGACAAAAAATGAACATAGAATGACCAATTTTTCAAAATATTCTCCTTTTATGAAAAATGCTTCTATTATAATGATGTTTTGCCTGTATATATCTCAAACTTCTGTTCTGTACAGAGGTTGAACTAGAACTATTGAAATATTTAACTTTAGAAGTGGATTTATCCATATTTTACTACAACAAAGAGGATAAATTTTGAGAAAAAAAAACGCTGATATTTATTTCAGTTGGTGGTAACTTGTGACGAATCTGTGCGGAACCTTTCCACTAATCTTCTTAGGCGTCTTTCTGGAGAATATAAATTCGCGTTAATTCCATTTATTATCTTAGAACAGATAAAGGGTGCAGATAAATAAGTAAAAAAATACTTTCAAAAATCACAAATATAATTTTAAACAGTATTTTAAGTGGCAAATCTCTATCACCGGGATAACTTTTTTTTTTTTTTTTACCTAAGTTCTCTGATTATCGAATTACAAGGAAATATTTCTCTAAAAGTGTTTATTTTTATTACATTTCGCTATATTTAAAATGCCTTCATACTATAATATCTTAATTCAATATAAATAATTGCATTTGATTGGCAAAAAAGTATTTATCCTTGTAATTCGATAATCGAGTGTTAAAACAGAAAAACTTCGGTAAAAAAAAGAAAAACGTTATCCCAGGTAAAAGATATTTTTGCTCTACTTAAAATACTATTTAAATTTGTATTTGTGATTTTTAAAAGTATTTATTTCCTTATTTATCTGCACCCTTTATCTGTTCTAAGAGGGGGGGGGGGATGTGTCACCAAATACCACGATGCGTTTCGGAGTATCCGCAAATACCACGCAACCATTTATTTATTTATTTAAGTGGAATTTTCAATCGATAATAAAAACACATTTTAAAGCGCTCAATTGAGCTGAAACTTTATATACAGGATTATTTTGGATGACAATACAATAATATAATAATAGATAATAAAGATTAATTGAATAAAACTAATTATTTAAAGAAATAGAAAAAAAATACAACCACGTTGGCATCATTTTTGGCAACTTGTGTCAAAAATTGAAAAGAGTTTTGAAGTTAACTTCTTATGGCACGGTAGGGAGAAATTTCCGTTACGCGTTACCAGTTACGGTTAGCGATAAAAGTAAGGTAGAAATGAATGAAGTTCCGAATTCCCCCCGTTTTAAAAAGCGCCATCTAACTCATACTATCTATCTCAGACAAAAATAATTACAGAATCGGAAAGATCATTTTTTTCGCCACGATATGGTATATTTTTTTAAACAAAAAATATTTTCTATTTTTTACGATTTTCTTAAAAATGAGTCAAAATTGATACGCTTTTATACAAATGATTTCTAAATCATTCCCTTAAAGTTTCCTTTCGAGTTAATGAATTGATACTTTATTCTAAACAAGTTCATGCTTTTCTCTTTTAGAATCAGTCATTAAAAAAATGACGGAATCTTTTTTTTGCGATTTTTCAAAAAATACTCAAAATTTTAATGAAATAATTAATAACTTCATTATTTATAAGAATAATCTAACGAAACTTTTCCTCCATATGTAGAATGGTATTATCCGTAATCTGTTCAAAGATTAAAAAAATAGATTAAAAATTACGGCTTTTTAAAATTTTTTTTTTGTGTTTTTCGTCTATTAGCCCTGAGCTAGCACCCACCCCTCTCCTCATTCATCAGCAACTTTAACAAGCCTTTTAGATTTGCAATACATACTTTGTTTTGTTTTTACGTTACCTAGAAGTCAAATTATAATAAATTTTATGAATTAAAGAAAAATTGAAGTGAGTCTTTAATCTACCCGAAGTAGGCATTTAAATGGTTCAAAATCTGTCAAAAATTAGATTAAGGAGAGTTTGTTGGATATACAGTTTTAAAATTCTTTTAAGGAAATAATACAAACAATATATTGTTTTAAAATTCTTTTAAAGAAATAATACAAACAATATATTGTTTTAAATTCTTTTAAGTAAATAATACAAACAATATATTGTTTTAAAATTTAGTGGCAACACAGCATTTCTTCCAATAGTTTGGCAATAAAAGATTGTGTTTACTAAATTTTCAATCAAATAGAATTTCTAAATACAGTTTAAGAAGTGAGTTTTTAAATCATATATATGCTTTGTGTAATTAATTTGATTGTTGTGAAAGTGTTATACAGTGCTTCATTAATTTGTATTTTAAGACTACAGTGGGCAGTAACATTTTTTACAAACATGTGCCAAATTTTTACTGGCTCTATGTATCTTTGAACTAAAATCATATAAAAAAATTTGTGAGAAAAATGAGTATAGATGTTAAAAATTTAAAAACTTTCCATGCGTTTTGATTTTTAAAATTTCATATTTTCACCTGATTTAACTTCTTTAAGCAATTATTTACAAATGTATGCATGCAATATAATGTTTTATATGATAATTTACAAAGTATGGGTAAACACACGTTTTTATATAAAAATTTCAAGAAATTAATTGATTTGCTATACATAAAACACTTTAATTTCTTCTTTCACGCTATCACTATTATTACAATGCATCCAAGAATTTATAACTGTACATTAGATGAATACTTCTGGAAAGTTTGTTTTGTTATAATTCGACAAAAATTGCAACGCATGGAACATTTTGCATTTTTTTGTTTCGAGGCGAATTTTTGATTTAGATTAATAATGATGATACTTTCTCAAAGTACATACAATAAAAAATTTTTAGTATTATGTATTGAAAATGAAAATTTTGTCTATACTTATACCTTTTCCATCCTAATTTTTTTTAAATACAGTTTGAAATAATAATGATAATAATAAATTTGTTAATTATATATAATATTACTTCAAAATAAAACTTTATTATACAATTCAATACATGTAAGCCAAAGAAGTTAACTTCTGACGACGCGTGTTCACACTGATACACGCTTCCTTTTTTTTCTCACGTGTTAATGTATTTAGTTGAACTGAAATTTATATTGGATGAGAGTAAAATAACATAATAATAATTAATAAAATTAATTGATTAAAATTAATTATTTAAAGAATTACAAATGTAACCACGTTGGCATCATGTTTGGTGACTTAGCGACCCTTTTAGCGACTTGAGTCAAAACTTGAAAATGATTTTTTCCTCACGTGTTAAAGTATTCAGTTGAACTGAAATTTATATACATGATTGTTTTGGGTGACAATACGATACTTTAATGGTTAATAAAAATTAATTACCACTTAATGTTGTGATTCTGTCCTATGTATATACATATTTATATTAATTGTAAGTATTTAATAAAAAGTAGCTAAAATAAAATTTTTCTTTGTTGATCTAAGTAGGAATTGACTTACATTATTTTAATATTATATATATATATATATATATATATATATATATATATATATATATATATATATATATATATATATATAGTTCAGCATGATCAGTGTGAACTCCCTAAAGAGCCTCCCCCAACACATCCAATACATGTCAATTTTCGTAAAAAATTCATACCATTAAATGACAATGCCCAAATGATATTACTTTCTTTAGGAAGAAGCCAATAACTTTTTTGAAAATGAAAATCAAGTGGAAGAAGAACATTTCGATGTTTCCAATCCTATCTCTTCCAAGACTTTCCTCCTTATCAGAATATCGATTGCTCATCACTGGGAAAATGAAATGTCATTTAAAGTACTTTAGATATGGAAGTGCTCTATACTCAATCTTTCCGAATTTCGCACAAGGTACGAAAGAAGATTCAATTCGAAACTCATCTTCAGTCGTAGGGTGATTGATTTTAAATTGTTCTGGTTCTTTGAATGATTTGTTGCCTTGCATTTATTTAGTACATTTATCAATCAGAATTTAATTACAGTTAACTTCTTTTAACACGGTACTGAAGGGGACTGAAATACTTTTTCGTGTTGAAATAAATCCATGTTAAAGGGTATTGCATAAAAAAAAATATATATTCAAAAAACTAAGTTTTTACACGTGTTAGTATATAAGCATGTGTTTAATAAAAATCAATGAAACAAAAACATTCACAAAGAAATTTATCACGCACTTTTCAAGGCTTAGAAATGAAACATTTATTGAGTTTTGGAAAAATAATTTGATATTTTCTTTGCAAAATGTCTTTTCTAACATCAAATTGTCAACAGTTTGTTCAATATCACACACATACACACATCCATTTGTTATTAATTTCACCATTGTCACGTGCGTGTAAATAACTTTTCTAACATACTTTTCAAGATATTCCTCGTTTCAGGTGCTGCATCATTAATCTAATTTTTGTCATCCGAATCTGCATCAACGATAATTTGTGAGCTTTAACGAACTCCAAAAGGACTTTGTTTACCATAAGTGGGAGCTGTACACATATTATCATCCCCTGCTACCCGATGGTGAACCTGAGTGGCTGGTGTTTTCTGTATTTTGTTCATTCCCAGTTGGGAAATCTTTTCAAATTAAGCGATATTCGTTTCATGTAAAGGGGAAAACGCACGAAAATACATAGCAGTTTGTCGGTACTGTTGTATTATTTCGTGTTAACTGATATTTCGTATTAAGCGTTTTTGCATTACACTTACTTCACTGCATGTTCAGTTCCCTTTCTTTAACCACTTAACTGTCGAATAAAAGTTACGTGATCCTCCCCCGCCCGTCTGCCACCTTTTTTTCACATAGGCAAGGGTATGTGTTGTATTGGGGGAGAAGAAAAGGCACAGAAATAAGAAGCTTTTCTCTGATATAAGTAAATTCATCGCAAACACTGTTCAGGTTATTTTATTGCATTGCAAAGCTTTCGGAATAGTCTTACTGATAGCAGCGAAAGAAATGAAACGTATTTGAAACCTTGAAACTTCATCCTAAGACGGCTCAAAATCAGGCTGTTAACAAGGAAATGAAGTTTCTGATCCTTAAAGAAAATCAACCAAATGAAAGAATTATGGCATTGAAACTAGTTATGTATTCTGCAACTAAAATTAAAATCATTCATAAGGATTTAAAGTTAAAACAGACGTTTAAACCTAAAGTTTGTCTCCTTTCTTAAAACATATTCCTGAAAGAAAAGCAAATTGTTGTAAATTATGTAAAAACCACCTAGCTGCTGAAAACTGAAATTTGGAGTGATACTCGATGAGGTATGGGCATATCTAAGAGACTGTAGAAAAAGAAAACCAATTTTTTTTTTTCTATTGCTCAACTGACAGGAAAGACTGTAAGCTTCGTCCATGTACAGTAAAGTTTCTAAAGGGATTCATGACAGTTGCAGTATTTTTAGCAATGACAAATTAAAAAAAAAAAAAAGTTCCAAATGAAGCTAAAATTAAGGCTCTCGACTATCAGCCGAATATTTTATAACGAATTAATGAAGAAGAAATTACAACTCTACATGGAATAGACTTTGATAAAGTTAAGCGCCATATGGACATATTGATAAATAAAGCTCAAGATGGAATAAAGCTCAAGTTTCTTAAAGAAAAGACTGATATTCATCCGAAGCAGGCATAGAATCGTAGAAATACGCACGCACAAGCATACACAGGAAAAAATAAACTGCAAACTTCAGAATAAAATTGCGTAATATTTCCTGCACAAAAAATGAGATCTTTTGACAAATAATTTTAATTATTATTTATCATTCTCCGAAAATTAACTTCTTAAGAAAGTAATATTTCTCATACACAGCAATAGATATATGTTTGTGTGGAATATCTTAGAAAACAATTATCTTATTTAGTGTACTACTAAATCAGCGAGTAGTTGACAAACAAAAAAGCAACTAATAGATGAGCTCTTAGATGGATAGAGCTAATCATGGTTTTCAATTTAATTGAATTAAGGCAAAGATTCATAGCACATAACAGCTGCTCTCTAAATTAAAAAAGAGTACCCACACAATAGTAAACCCACTGTTGAAAGCATTTGATTTTTTATTAGCATCACAGAAGCTATATGAAGGGTTTACCACTACGGTTTATGATGACATAAAGAGCGTCTTCTCCAAAGAAAAATATGCCAGTTTCAAGCACCTAGACGTCGTAATTTTTAACAAATTTCAACTCATGAGAAAGATTTTTCAGGTGTTTTTCATCAACCAGCAGCCTTACTCCGTCATATTAGGGACTCAGTTAAATTTCATGAGTAGCATTCCTCTTATTATTTCTACAGAGAGCATTTGATGGAAAAATAACTTTAAATTCTACCTTAACAATTTGGTCTTCTAACTGTGTTCCACGGAACTCTACTGTTCAACAAGGTATACCCAAGGGTTCCATGAATCATAGTAAAAATTTGAAAAGAAAATTGTAAATGTGTATGCCAAATATTTATGTGAGCACTATAGTTTCAATGGAATTCAAATGACCATAAGCTTTGTTTACCAACTCTGGTGTCAAGTACCACAAGAAAGAAAAAGAATTTTGGCTTTGAACAGTCCTTCCATTTAATAATTTCCTGTATCTTATACTTCTTTGCATATGTGAGTTTGTGGGCACTATTATAAGGTACATATTATGACAGAGATTCGCCTCAACAAGAATGATAAAAAGGCACATTCGTGTTCTACGGCATTTTAGGGTATCCGACTACGTTCGGAGCCGTGATTTTGCAAAAGCGTATAAATGGATAATATTTATGATATTTAGTGTGCCACTTAGATTAAAAAATGTATATAAAATTGTTTTAAGAATAGTATTACAAAAAAAATTATTTAAATACAATATTTTGGCAAAAAATGAACACAGAATGACCCATTTTCAAAATATTCTTCGTTTGTGAAAAATTCTTCTATTATAATAATATTTTCCATGTATACAGAGGCTCAATTAGAATTTTTGAAATATATAACTTAGAAGTGGGATTATCTATGTTTTACAACAACAGAGAGGAGAAATTTTAAGAAAAAAACGCCGATAATTATTTCAAATGGTTGTAACTCTGAATATAATGTAAATATTTTCAAAGCTCATAGTTGAGCCTCTGTACAGAGGTCTGATCTATAAACAGGCAAAATATTATTATATTAGAAGCATTTTTCACAAAAGGAGAGCCTTTTGAAAAAAGGATATTCTAAGTTAATTTTTGGCCGAAATATTGTATTTAAATCATTTTTTTTTTGTCAAAATGTCCTAAAAACAATTTTATACATGTATTTTAATCTAAGTGACACTAAATATCATGAACATTATCTATTTACGCGCCTTTTTAAAATGAGGGTTCCGAACGTAGTCGGATATCTTAAGGGGGAAATAAAATAATGACGCCTATAATGATCCTGAGCAAAATAAAATTTTTTTTAAAAAAAATAAATATTGGAAACTTGTGCAACTTGAATTTGAAACTAATTTTTAACTTTTCTGTATTGAAACAAGACAAAATCAGAGCATCTTCATTCCGTGTTTAAACACAGTGGAAGGTTATTAAGTCATCAACATATAATATTTGACATTAAATCATAAATTTAAGCAAGAGCAGCACTTAAATCTTTAGTTGCAAATCCATGTAGAATACACAAAAGTTATGCACAGGGTTATTAACATTCTGAAAAGCGACTGCAGATAACAGCACTTCGCCCAGATATTGATTGAATAAAAAATGCAGATTTATCCTACCTACTAAATATAATGAAAGAGTTAATAACAACTGGAGCTTAGATTAATGCTATTAAAGAATAAATTACATTAATAAATATTTTGTTAAAAACTTTTCAAAATATTGTATTTGTCTTAATTTGTCTTTGTATAAAGTACCTATAACAGATTGATCTGCTTTAAATATTATTTTAATATATATTCTTCTAAAGTTTTTTTTTTTTTTTATCTAAGATTTGGATGAGGTTCCTCCAAAACACCTTAAAATTCTAGAGGTACCACGAGTCGACACAGTTTGAAGGCAATATAAGCAATCACGGTGCTCTTTTTCAGCAGGTCATCGTAAAATTATCAAACACTGACCGGTCCAATGCGATAAAAGGGTTGGAGAGCACTGCTCTAGAATAGTGTTATCCTACCTATTTATCGCCACAGACCAGTCAACATTTGATTATTTTACCACGGCCCACTGAGGGGAGATGTTGATTGTTTAGATTTTATATTATTTTGTTTTAATAATTTTAATTTTATTTTATTTAAATATAGTTTTAGGATAAAGAAAAATTACATTAAAAAGTGAATATAAAGTGATTTAGCATGTAATATACAGTGACTTCCAGAGAACGTCACAAAAATCCGAAAGAAATACACCTCGGTACATATAACGGAAATAATTTAATGTTCCTTGGGTAGCCCGGTATAATTTGATCCATGGACCAGGTTTGAGAATCACTGCTCTAGATAACTAAACATGAAATAATGTTACTCTGTAACTAATCAACTGCCTCGTAAACTACGAATTAAAAAAATACATTTTTATATTTACCTTACTTATTTTTTAAAAGCAATCTACACTATTAAAGTTCGTAGGTAAACAAACGTATCTATCGATATATGAAGTTTGAAGGCATTAAATTAAAAATGAAGCCAATTTTTTTTAACTTTAAAAAATAAACGCAATGCGAAATTGGATAAATCTCCTTTATTTTAAAGGTCTTTTCACTGTTTTCCTCCGAAGGAACCCGCAGCGTTGTTGTTAAACGCGTTTCTTTATAAAACGGTAGTTTCCAGATTCGAAACTAAAAAAGCAAGCGATATTCAATTTCGCATTGCGTTATTTGTTAAAGTTTAAAACTTTTTCGGGCTTCACTTTTAAGTTAATGCCCTGAAACTTCATATATAGATTGCAAATAACGGTAATATTTAAACAAAAAATGTAACAAAAATAATGCTTAAATATTTCTCGCAAAAAGGGAAGAAAACGAAAAAAAAAACACATTTTTTTTAAACCGTAATTTTTAAAATATTTTATCAATCTCGATAATCTGTACAAAGATTGAAAAAAATTACTTAAAAATTACGGTTTTTTTTTTTAAAAATCCTGTGTTTGGTTTTTTACTTTTTGCTAGAAATATTTAAAAATTATTTTTGTTACATTTTTTTTGTTTAAAATTACCGTTGTTTGCAATCGATATATAAAGTTTGAAAGCATTAACTTAAAAATGACGCCCGAAAAAAAACCTTTTTAGTTTTAATTCGTCACAATTCTGTGTGTGTGATGTTTTTTTTTAGTACAGATCAACGAAACTTTGCATATAATTAAATGAATTTAAAAATATTTATTGATTATTAAATCATATTTTTAGAAAATTACTTTTGTAACAACTGCGTTTAAACTCTACCTTCCCTTGACAGCCAGGGAACACCATTTTTTTTAGAAGTGAGAACTCCTTCTTCCTTCTTCTGTCCTGGATCGCCTCTGAAGAAAGATGTGTACACGTGGAGTCAGGGAAAGCCTGTTTCCTCCTTTTTAGTCCTTAAGCTATTTTCTATAACTACTTTAATAGATGTGTGTTATTTTATTAAGTGACCCCTTGTGTTGTGGAACGTAAGAAAATAAAACTAAGTTTGTTCCAGTAATGAAAAGGCTTCTTTATTTCAATACAACGAAGACACGACATGGGGGGATTGTCATAGGGGTGCCCAACGTGGGACAGGACCAGGAAACCGAGAGATGCTGATCAACGCTTCCTTGAGCGGACATGTTGTTTTTCTTTGACCAACTGACCACGTGTATGGAAATTTTAGTGTTTGTCGCCCCAACAGTCAACGTGAAAATGCTTGATTGTATCTGAAAATCATCGGTTTTTGTATCATCCTGATACTAACGTTTTAGATGTTCTTGATGTATCAGATAACGCGATTTAGATGTTCTGTAAAGAAAATTGTACATTTTTATATCTCTAGTCTGACTGTGTGTTTTCAAATCCAATACGTCACAGTCTATTTAACGAAGACACGGCATGGGGGATTGGCATAGTTTTAGTTGGAGAATTATCGGTTTTAGTATCACCCCGATATTAAAGGGAAAGTGTTCGTCTTTAAGTTGGAAAATTATCGGTTTTAGTATCATCCGGATACTAAGGTGAAAGTGCTCTATTTTATGTGAAGAAAATAATCCAAAGTGAAATTATGTTGATGTGTTAAAAATACCATCGTGATCAAAAAAGTGGTGTGCTTAAGAAATATGTAAGATATTTTACGTTAAATAGAAATATATTCAATATCGTTTCGAAGTGCGTGAGTGGTGTTTACGGGATATCTGCTATTTTGAAGAAAAAGAATCTCATCCCGAGATTATGTGTTACTGAAATCTTCACCTGTACTTGAAGAAGAAAACGGAAATTAAATCTGCGAGTAGATGTAACAAATCTTTTGTACAATAATATTCAGGAATATGATCATTTATCTTTCTTGAAATATTTGTATTTGTATATTTTATTCCTATAATGCATTTTTTTAAATTATAATTATTTCAATCTGTCGTTGAAAATAACTTTGAAATTTAAATAGTGAAAGATCATTTCTGCTTTCCAGAAGAAGCAGCTGGTATAACATTATTGATAAATATGTATTGGTGCATTTTAAAATAATTGCTATATTGAGTAAATGGTGAAATTCTTGGTTATTGTTTTTATAAGGAGCTGTTGAATATATTTTTTTCTTAAAGTTAAATATTGAAATAAAAGGTAATTTCTGCTATCAAGCAGAAGGGGAGAAACTTCATTTAATTATATCAAACTTTGATATATGTAATGTTTTCAGAGTTAGCTATTTTTACTCTTTATTTCATGAATTGATATATTTATAGCTTTCAAAAGGTTCTGTTTGGTGATTTTAAAGTTTATGTTTCTTGAGAATAGATTTTTTTTTAATTTGCATGAGTCACATCCTGTGATAGTGGAGAAATTGTTTAGTGAAGTACTATATATATATTTCTTGTGCGTGAGTAGCATGATTATGTAATACTGTGTATTTTATTCTTTGCATTTCCGGTGTGTTTTTTAGAATTGCGTAAGCTAATCGTAGAAAGGTTTCATAAAAATCTATAAGCATTTCACAAGAAATAATTCTTTTAAAAAATGAATATTAACAAAGCATATTTTAAGTGTTTGAAGGTATTATTGTATATTTTAATTATGTTAAGAATGTCACTTTTCCTGGAGATTGTAAATGAATGATCATTAAGGGTTTTAACAATCAATTTTTTACAATGGTCACATTATTTAAAGTGTTCGTACTAGGTGTTTCTAGAATCTTATATTCCTAATTGAGTCACAGTGTGATGCATTTAGCTTTTAAATGTTTTGTACTTATTAAGTATATATATATATATATATATATATATATATATATATATATATATATATATATATATATATTATAACATAACATGTAATCACAATATGCTATTGTGACTCATGATTAATTTTATATTTCATATACAGTTGAATTTATGGTACTTTATTTAGATTTTCTGAAGATCTTTGCAGATATGTTTTGTTAATTCCCTTTATTATGAATTTTTCTCTTTTTAAGTTTTCTCTACAGGGAAGGTAGTTGTTTAATGATTAGTTAATACGTATCCACTGCTATTAGGAAAATCAATTTAATTTATAACTTCCTGTATAATTTAAAACCTGAATCTCGAGTTTTATTTTAAAAGACAAATATGGCTTTTCTCTCAAAAGGCAAGAAAATAGACCTCTATAATTTAGCAAGTAAGCTACAGAAGATAAAATAATTGACTTACGCGAAAAAATCTCTTCGTGTACATTCTTTCAGGATAATGAGCAGTTTGTGAAAGAAATGCTCGATAACATTGCTGATGAACGTAAATCGCTTGAAGTCGAAGCCTTAAAAAGAAAATAGAACGGGAGGACAAGGCTCTAGCTGATCAGAGAGCATTTGAACTTAAAAAGCTTAAATTACAAGCACAAAATCCTCCAGCTTCCATAGGTAATTTCCCTCAAATGAATTCTAGCCCCATGAGGCTGGATTTACAAACAGTATTGCTCACATTCATCCCTGGTAAAGATGACATATCATTGTTTTTAACAATGTTCGAATGATAAATGAAGCTCCTAAATGTACCAGCCGATTTTTGGGTTTCACACTTAATTGGAGTCCTTGTGATATTGGCAGGTTAATTGCAGGAGAACCGGAAGAGATGTTTAAGAATTTTGCTCACATTCGCAATATTTTATTGTAAGGGTTCAAGCTGACAGTTTTAGAGTCCTTTTTTGCCAACACCAGAAACAGGATCATTCCACGTGGAAAGGTTTCTTTTTTGAGCTAAGAACCCTTTTTTGAAGGTTGGCTAAAAGAATTAGAAATCGAGTTATTTGAAAACTTGAAAGATCTCATCATAGGAGATCAAATAAAAAAAGGTGTCCACCCGATTACAAGAAACATTTACTTAACGTCCAATGGACTAAATTCATGTGACGTCACGATCACGTGATTCCGTCAACCGGTGAATATGGCGTCACTTGTTTACTACTATTAGCGTACGATTATTTTGTTCTTAAAGATTTACATTTTACTTTCTAAAATGTCTTATTTTGCTGAAATAGTTGCTCGATCAGTTATAGAAAGGATAATTAGAAAGAAAAAATCCATTTTTTAGTATCATGATAACAAATCTAAGTGCTTTGATAGCATGATGAAGCGGTGAGGATTATATACCATCTTCCCAGTGTTTATGTATTTGACCACTCTTTGAATAATGTTTTCAACACCGTAAGACAAATGAAACTTCTTCAAAAAGAATTTTGGATAGATGTAGACTTACTTCTACAAGAATGTAAATATTTAAAAGCAAATATTTGTTTATTTTAAATCAAGTTATATTGAGAACTTAATGTTAGTTAACTTAAATTTTACTTATTTTACTCATCTTCAGAGTAGCTATCAGAGGTACTTCAGCATTTAATTACCTAAAATTAGAATCCAAGAATCTGATATGTAACTATACATGTATCAAAAAGAAGTATATATATTTATAAAACTTATTTTACTTAGTAATTTTACAATATTACAGGGAAAAAGAAAAAAAAAAATACAGAAATGGAAAAATATCTTTATTTACTACAGCTCTGTTAATGTTTATACTAGTTGATGAAATAAGAACCACTTTCAAACATTAGAAATCAAAATTATCTTTTACCATTTGTAAAATTACACAAAAAAAAATTGTGCTACATTTTAAAAACTCTTTATTCGCTGCACTACTTAAGGTAAAACATATGATTTATGGACAATTGAATTCCAAGTATGGTAATAAATTAAGGCATTAAAATTTTTAAATTAGAATGTGTATATAGTAGAATATAAATTTGTGTCCATATATTAAATATAAAAGTCCTGGCCACACTCCTACATGACCAAAATAAAAAAGTCATTTTTGAATTCATAATTCTTTTAGAAAAAAATAAAAATTGTAATATATTTACGTGGTATCAATTAACACATATGTTTTTCAGAGTTTGACTGCATGGTATAAAAACTTGTCTCACACATATACAAATTTTTTTACTACATATGTATAACAAATATGCAGTTATTGGTATTTGCACAATTTGTAGATTTATTATTATAGAGATTAGTTTTTTTTTTATACTTTTGCAAAAATAAATCCCATGATATAAGTCCTAAATAAATTTGTTGCATTGAGTTTGTTGTAAATATTGACCTAAGAAGAGTACTTTGATCAATTTTATGATATTTATCGAAGAAAATTACAGAGAATCTTTTTTTCAAAATTATCGTTAAGAGGTTAATTGGACAAAATCACCGATATTTTTGTGTGACTTATGTTTCGAAGACAAATTTTGGGCTCTTGTGTATTATAATGATAAATTTCTTTTTTTAAAGTATAATTATATATAAAAGGATACTTCAGATACATATTAGTGATAACAAAATAAAATGTAAATACATTTCTCCAAGTAAGTTTTAAGTTTGCATGAAATGGAACTCAAGTGTTTAACACAAAACATAAATATCTGGTCGAGAGACATAACTAGTAGAAACTGTGAATGGAAATTTTATGCAACTATTTATTTTCATATTATTGTATTATATTATATTAAATTGTTTCTATCTTATTTGCAATTCCTTGTGTTATATAAATAAGATTCATTTTCATCAAAGGATAAATATTTATTATTAATCAAAAACTTTCATATTAACTCTATATAATATGAGATAAACAATAGCTAAAAGAATTATGCAGTTCAATAAGAAATTAAATTGAATTTGTGAAAATTATAGCATTTTTCTGATGAAATATACCTTAATATTATACAATTATTTAAAACAAGTTGTTCAACATGTTATAAGCACTTTATACAAAGACAATTAAAAAAATTATTGAATTTGTAATGTAAATTTTTAATATAGTTCAAACTAGCATTAATAATCTGAGAGATATAAAGGTGGATACATAAAGGTGAAGTTCATATTACACTGAATATTTCTTAAAAATTATATATTAATATGATTCATTTCTTTAATTTAATAGTGAAATAGTATTTTATTTTATTACTTTATAATATCATTTCTAAAAAAAATTCCAAACATTTTTAAAGGACAATTACTAAGTAAATCAGACAGTCAAAGATAGGAATGTTATTTTATTAGAAACATTTTCAAATATCTTTAAATGCTTCATAATATTGTACAAAATATATATGAAGTATTTATACGCAATATATTGTGTAAACGAAAACTTCATTTTCAACAAATAACTGTACCGCACAGTGAAATAAAATATTCATTTGAATTTTAAGTGTAGGTAGGTAAACTCGAGTAAATATAATATATTTTTAGAAAATTGCCATTTACCATTCCTAAATAATGAAGTACTGGGGGAGAGAAATTTCATGCATAACATTATTTATATATATGAATTCACACCTGTGTGAAGAACATGTTTACCAGCTAGTAGCATATAAGTACAAAGAAAAAAAAAAAATTAAGAACTTTCTATAGTATTGATAAATCAAACCAAAATTACAGGATTATTTCAAATGTCTGACACTTCTAATGCTTCACATAGAGTGTTTATTGTCCCCATAGGTAAGCCATACTATTATAAAATTCGCAATTCATGAAGTTGTAAAAAAAATTCAATTTTCATTACAGAAGACATATATGAATCATATACTCACATCCTTAATTATCTTTACATGCATAATACTGAGTTTTTAGGAATTAAACTATTTTAAGGATTTGTGCAAAAAAGGAAAATAATTAAATCATGGATAAACAAATACTTACTTCTTAAGTAGCCACTGAGATTTAAAAAAAAGATGGAAAACACACACACACACACTTTTACCAAAAGATAATTCTCTTCATACATCTAAATCTTTCATATTAACTAATGTTCTATGTACACAGGCTTCAAGAAATAAACTTTTTTGCAAGTTTGATATGTACTTCAAAAAAATAAGATAATAACATATCAAACTAAATGTAATCATTTGTAAAAATTGTTACCCCTTTTGTAATGGTTTCATTCCCCTTAAGAATATTGTATTTTAATTTAAAGAAAGAAATGATATTAAATTTTAACAACAAAGAATAATTATAAATAATTTAGAAGTCGATAATTTGTGTGTGGAAGGTAAAAATCAAAGAAATATTTCTTTAATTTTTGTAAACATTCCTCCCACAAATTATCATCAAATTGAAAAAATTCAGAATAAATATTTTCTCCTGACTTTGAATTATTAATTAAAATTACACAAACAGACATTTTTTATATTATTCACATCTAACTGACACTATGTTGTATAATAATAGGTGTAAGCTCTTTTTAAAGAAATTATATCAATGTTATTCGATAATCATACAATTTTAAAAAAGTTTTAATTCTATACTGTCAACCATTATTGCGCAAAACTATATAATAAATAACTACTAAATTAATTAAGAACTAAAATAACTAAGAATCATGCCTAAGTGTACCAAGACCTATAAATAAATGTTAGGATCCAACCGAATTAGGATAAATAAATATGCCAGCTAACAATAGTCGAAGTAGACAATTACCTAATTAGATAACTAAATTAGAATAAAACAAAAATTATATAAAAGAGTTGTTAAGATTATTTCCTATAGCAAATATATATTCTACAATAATACAAAAAATACGATGATATATGTTTTTAAGATAAAATTAAGACACAAGAATGACGTCAACAAACATATAGGAAAACCAACGCTATGAATTCACACGTGCAGTTATTGACGTCGGAATCACGTGATTACTTACTGGCGTCAGTCTGCCCATGAAGTTACTCCATTGATGTCTAGCTAATAATCAGATTAGGTAGTTTATTAATCGACTACTTAATTATGTAGATTTAATTTAAATCCAGATTTATTTGTATTGAATGGCATGCTCCAGCCAACTGTTTGTATAATGTGTATTAAAATAAATAAGGAAAATGAACATATAGAATCTAAAAATGATGCTCATCAATTATTAATCTAATGACTAATTCCATTTTGAGAAGAAGAGTATAAAGTGATTGCAGGTTTGATTTAAAGTTTTCATAATTCGTTATTTCATCTTCTGATATATGAAAAATATTTTTACTTTCTGCACTCACTCGTACTTTTTGAAATTAAAAAAGAAAATAATAAATGTTTAAGTGTGTGTATGCATCCACACGTTTGTGTGTAAGCGTGTGTGAGTGAGTGTGCATGTAAATGTATGTATGTGTGTATGTACGCAAAAATATCAATCACAACTAATAATTTTAAATAGAATATTGCATTTTTTTTCAAAACAAGAAATCTCAATATTTTCAATATAGAATCATACTTTAAAAACATAAGTTTCACTATATGCTACAGAGCAAAACCAGTAAAACTAGCGTGTAAAACGTAAACATATTTCCGCCCTGGGGTGTTCAGTTGAAGAAAAGCTGGTTAGTGCTCGCCGTGAAATGGACAAAATAGTCCCCGGACTGCTATCGCATAAGCAGTTAAGGTTAATTATTCTTTACTTGTTTGGAACATTTTTACTCTAATCACTTAATCTCAATATAAAAACTTTTTATGATTTCCTACACATATTTTCTTAAATTCTCTTTACACGATAAAGTAATTATTTTTTAATATTTTTTTTTAATTTTTAACAAAATAATTTTGCTACATTTTTTTACCTCTGGGCATGACATGCGTGAAGGTCTAATTTTAACCCCTTGAGTCCGAAGCAACTATTAGTACTACAACTATTGCTTGATGTTCTAAAACCCAAGTGGGGAGAATGCTGTGTCCTCTAGTGCTCGCTTTTTGGAAACAAACTGTTGAAAGCAAACTTTACAGACATAAAACGAAATGAGACGAGCGAGTGAGCGAAATGCACGGCAGTGATTTTTAGAAGAAAATTGTTTTTTTTTTGAAAAATAAGATTTTAAAATAAACGTTAAACTGCTTTTCTGTCAAAAGTAAAGAAAAAAAAGAAACGAGTCTTACAGTAGTCGTATATGATGTGTAACATCTGACATGTTATCGTGGAATATACGCAATATTAGCTTTTTCCTGAAAAAAATGTGAATCGGGTATGATTGGAAATAATTTTCTATCGAATAATTATATCTTTAATGAAAATTGTATTTAATTAACAAGAGACGTAATGCAATAATTTATCAAAAACAATTATTCTTGTTCAAATTGGGGAAGAGCGGAGACAATAGACTTATGATAACTAAAATATGACACATATACTTGTGATTTCAATGTATTTCATCGTTGGGTGGATGACCTGAGTACCCAGCTCTTCCGAGCTACAACCTCATATCAGTAGGTATTTGAGTGACTGTACATAATTGACTTTTGCCCTTTGTTAAAATTTAAATGCTTTAAAAATAAAATAAAATACTGGGGATTTTTGGGGAAAAATATTAAAATATTAAAATACATTAAAATTGAGAAAAGAAGCTTCAAAGTCGTCACAAAGCACCGGAAATAAAGTTAAAATTTCAATCTTGGGTAGGCGGGGCTAAGCCGACCAATGGGAATGCAGCTAGGATCATGAAAAAGTAGTTGATAATAAAACAGAAAACAGCTTTTTTAAAAGCTATTAAAATATACTATCAAGAATAAAAATAGTAGAGGAACATTTAAATAAAAAGAGATCAGTCTGAATAATTTCCCCAGGAAAATTAAAGAGTAAAAAGTAAAAATTGGAAGAATCCGGGGATCAAACCCGATGCAAAGCATTGAGAAAGAATGAATCTGACCACTAGACCACGGGGGACTAAGCATTTAAAATGAAATAAGCATTTAACATGGATGAAGCGAGATTTGAGAGGAGAAAAAAATAATTACATGGGGTCTGAAAAATAACTACATCATTCATAAAAGCTATGAGCGGCTCAACTTTTGGCAAACTGAAGTTAAAGTTAAAATCACCACTCAAAATCAGGGGAAGCGAGTGATCATTTTTTTTAAAAGAGCAGAACCACTTTCGTTGTATGGTAAAAGTACAAAATGCAGGAAATCTTTAATTTTTTAACCGTTTGATTCGAAGAAATAAAATGTATACGACCACCGAAATCTCTGTTTGTCCATTTTAAAATAAGCATTCTGCCGCAGTTATGTCCCCCAAATATCATGACTAACGGATTTAGAGTCAAGCGCTTGAGTGCTTGATGGCTACTAGAGTTGGACCCCTATGCGAGGGCAGCGTAACAATCTAGCCACGCACTCTCATTGGTCAAATCATGTAGCGCACGCTTACGTCACATCCTGTTACTCATATCCATCCCTTTTCACGAAATCATTCCCAACAAATATCCAGCAATCGAGAGCAAAGATGTTACACATAAAAACCTGAGGAGATTAGAGAACAGAGACCAGCAGAGGTCGGTTTCGAGTCCTAGGGAGATTTTCCGGGGGAAAGGATAGAGGATAAACCCACCGGTGGTGTAGGAGAATTGAAACAAACAACTTTTTAGAAAGATGGGCAAGTGCCCTTCTGAATGATTGCTCTCTCCCTTTAAAGTGAGTGAACGTACCGACTTGGTGTAGATACTTTTCTTTATGACTTCAATGATAAGTAGTTTGTCAAGAAAATAAATTTTTTTTTCAACATTTGGCCTTGACGATTCATTTATGCTACCTGTACACTACGTCATAGTGGATACATGCTACGTATAGGACAAAAAAACTAATGTTACTTTATGTGCATACATGACTTACTTAGGTGTACAACTAAGTGTAACAACGCATGAAACATTATAAAGTTAATTTTATTTTATTGGGTTTGAATAAAATTACAAAAGTTAAGCTGAAAAATGTTTGGTTGCAAAAGTTTGAAAAATAGGAAAATTTAAATTAAAATTACAAATCTTTTTGAAATTGCTTGAAATGTTTCTCGGAACAACATGCTTTTTCATAGGTGATCTATAAGTGTATTTTTATTCCTTTTCCATTTCCTCCTCTTTATCACTAATTGATAAATCCGTGTCAGAGTCACAGTCGTATTCATCGGTTCTCGGCAAATATTACCATTCAATATAACTTTCGTTAAAATCCAACGAGACGATATGGTATTGCAAGAAAAAGTAAAAATAAAAAAAAAACTAAAATTGTTGTACAAAGTTTGGAAAGCGATACAAAATATGAATGAACGCGTGTTTTAAATAGAGTTAAAAGGAAAAATTAAATGTGCGTCATAACAAGGTCAAGGTCAATCATTCAACGTCAGTATCGCCAAAAATCTAGGAATAAAAGAAAGCGCAGTCTGATGACCAACCCGCGGCCCATTTGGAAGCTTTTTGCGGCCCAGATGAAGTTTATGTCTATATTATTTTAGACATTTGCACTACAGACGGAAGAATCGAAAATAACGTATTTTGATCCACCCCCTCCTCTCCCCGTGCAGTTCTTACCGAAATATTTTTTTTCCTTCATTTGACTTCCAAGCAATTGTAATAACAGGTGTTGATGTATGAAGGAAAGCAGATGAGCGTGGGTATGTTATTCCCCTTTCAACGAGAACGCCCTTGAGAGTGAGTAGTGTATTTAGTTCTATTTGTCAGAGAAATAACTTATGTCTATATTTTTAAGTTCAGATTAGTAGCCTTTTTCTTGTTTTATTTGGCAATGAAAGAATCTGATGATGGATTTAATGAGTTGCCTCAGAGCTGTAAGAACAGCTAGTAGAAATGTAAGATAATTACGGCAGCTGAATAAAAATGTTTAATATTTTAAACTTCTGAAATCATGTAAATTTTTCATTTTATGATATATTTTAATCACGGTGCAATAATTAATATCATACAATAAGAAACTAAACATTTGGCTATAGGGCAGAAAAAAAAACCTTTTTTGTCAAACAGTGTAATAATTACAATGCTGTTCTTCTTTGCTTAATTGCCTTTTTGCATTTGAAATAAAAATTTTGAAAATGTAAATCAATTTTATGCAAACATACTGTAACACAAGTATAAAATGTGAAGATGTTACGCGCATAGTTGTTATATTACGTAACCTGAGATGGCAGCATAAATCTACTGTAGATAAGAACCGTGTATGTTAAGAGATATTCTTCCAGCAACAAGTGCAATCGGTCGACTTACAACTTTGTTGGGATTGCGATCCAGTAAAAGGTAAACTTGCTGTTTTTGATCATATCAATAACTATTGAATAAATTTGTACTATATATTTATCTCAAGTAAAGTACAAAAATAAGTGTCAGATTAATTGTAAGGTAGTATAAAATATTTTGAATGTTGTACGATAATAAAATATTTTGAATAATTTGTTTTATTTTGATATGTGCGGCCCACCTCAGTTTAGTAAATTTTTAGTTAGCCCACCAACTGATTTGGGTTGGGCACTCCTGGGTTCAGGTATCCGACTACCCTAAAATCGTGAATTTTGCCAAAAATTGACAAATCTTTTTATGATTTTATTTTACAGGCCTCTTATAATATAGCTTTATAAAAATACCAAGTTTATTATTTATAAAGGGTGTTTTTTTAGAGGTAAAGAACTTTAAATTGCAATAAAACAACGATGTATTATTCGATTGACATGAATTTTTTTATTTGAAAGATAATCTTGTGGCATTACATTTTAAATATGATCAAGCAAGGCGTAAATTCGTCGAATGGACCCAAAACGAGATGCTGTTGTTCCCGATTTTCATAAGCGAATTTTGTTTAGCGATGAAGCCCACTTCTGGTTGAATGGCTACGTCAACAAACAAAACCGCCACATTTGGAGTGAAGCTAATCCACAAGTGTATGTCGAAACACCGTTACATCCAGAAAAACTGACTGTTTGGTGCGCTTTATGGGCTGGTGGAATCCTTCTTCAAAAACGATGAAGGCCACAACGTTACAGTCAATGGTGATTGGTATAGAGCCATGATTACTAACTTTTCATTCCTGAATTGAGCAATCATGATGTCCAGGAGCTGTGGTTCCAACAAGACGGCGCAACATGTCACACAGCTCGTGCCACAATCAATTTATTGAAAGACACGTTTGGTGACCGCCTAATTTCATGTTTTGGACCCGTGAATTGGCCTCCAAAATCTTGTTATTTAACACCGCTAGACTATTTTCTGAGGGGTTATGTAAAGTCATTGGTCTATGCGGATAAGCCACAAACGCTTGACCATTTGGAAGACAGCATTCGCCGTGTTATTGCCGATATACGGCCACAAATGTTGGAAAAAGTCATCGAAAATGTGATGTCCAGATTGGACTACATCCGAGCCTGCCTTGGCAGTCCTATGCCAGAAATAATATTTAAAATGTAATGCCACAAGATTATCTTTCGAATAAAAAAAATCATGTCAATCGAATAAAACGTCGTTATTTTATTGCAATTTAAAGTTCTATACCTCTAAAAAACGCCCTATATAAGACATATAATCTTATAAAGATATAAGATCAATGAAATAAAGTTCACATGTATTCGGAAACTAATAAGAAAACTAATCTCCGAGCTTATTGTTATGAATTGTAATACAACGATTTTCTATAATGAATTTCTTCTTACCCCTTCGTCCTTTGTATCACTGCAGTGGCGTAACGTGCACCCCCGCACCGCGGGGGTCCAGGGTTCTAAAGGGGCCCAAAGCCTGACTGACGCAAGTACCTCCCCTTTCTAAAAATCAACATGGGGGCCCCAAACCTGACTTTGCGTGTTGGGGCGAAAAGCTCTCCGTTACGCCACTGTACCACTGTCACATTTTTCTAAGTGAATTTTACTTTTCTACTTATTACTCTATTTATGATTTTATTTTATAAACTATCTTATTATCTTCTTAAAAATACCAAGTTTATTATTTTCAATTCAGTAGAACAAAAAAGTGTTTCAGTAAAAGCAGATGCCACTACTTTAAACTGCGTTTTAATCTTGGGAATGTTTTTTTTTCGAAAATGCTCTAATGGAGATAGCGATTACTCAAAAAGTTTTGAAAATAATAAAATGAAATCTTTTGGGTATGTATTTCGTATAATAGTGTTGAAGTGTTTTGACCTTCAGTTTTATCAATCTCGTTTTTAGTACAAATTGTACGGTCCTTTATGTGAATGTAATGACTGTTTTTTAAGCAATTTCATATAAAAACAAATATAAAGTGCTCTAGTTTTTTTGAATTAAAATATTTCTTACCCTGAAAAGTCATTTCATAAAGGAAGCAACGCATCGAAATTGAAATATTGTTCATAGACTTTTGTACAGAATGGGCGCCGTTTATTAAACTTTTTAAATTTTTACCAATTTTTTCCCATTTCAGTGATAATAATTTCTTTTCCTCTTTTTAATTTTCACCTATTTCCTTAAAATGTATTAAATAAATCTAAAAACCATCAATTTTTTTTAAAAAAAGTGTCGTGAGTAGTTGGATACCTCAAAGCAAAGATTGGAAGTTACAGCCGGGCAGAGTTAAGTGCTCCTAGTAGCATCATCCTCAGCGACATTTATGCATCGAAAAATAGTAGTCTCACAACTCATCACGTTTCAATCTCATCCATCCTTAAGAAGCCTAAAAAAAAAGGAATGAATGTAATAAAAATTTCTTATTCTCATTATTTAACACTTTTCTCCCTCTTTCCTAATAGCCTTTCAGGCACCCTTGGACATAATCTGTACTTCAAAATTCTCATTAGAAGACCAAATAGAAAACTAAATGCCCCAGAAATCCTCTGATATGAACACTCATATGTTTTAAAATCTTATCGAGATGTATCCAATAACTTTTTTATGGAAGCGAACATTAAAAACTTTAAAAAGATCTTACAGCTATTCAATTCGCATCTCGTCTAACAGTTGTCTCTTCCCAATTCTTTTGAAAATATCGATTACTCATCGTTGAGTAAGATGAAATGTCATCTTAAGAGTTCCAGATGTGAAAGTGGTGTGTTTTTTATTCCCTTTACCCATTCAAAAGAATCTTCGATAAAATATTTGTCGATAATCACTTCATTAGAAAATTAAAAAGAGTAAAGAAATTGAGCTGTTTCAGGAACAGGAAGGCAACATGAACCTGGAGCATTTTAGCATGTAAGTTTTAAGATTTATTCTCTCAAATTCAATTTAAAACTTTAAAGCCTTTTTCTCAGTTTGTGTTTTTTTTCAATTACGCGTATTGCGTTTCAAAAACTATCATACTTTGATGTATAAAACTTTACAGAATTATAAATTCTATCATAATCTTCAAATCCCAGCTATTTATAGTATTATAAATTTTTAATTTTTTGAAATATTTAAACAAAAATTGATTTTTTAAAAAAAATTTAAAAAATGTACTTTTTTATTTTTAAAAATATTATTTTTATTCTATTTATGTAAGATAGACCAGCATGTAATAAGGATATATTTGACTTTATAAATCAACTTATTGCTAGTAATTAGAATTATTATTGCAGAAAATATCATGCGCGTCGTAAAACTTACTATTTGTTTCTTACAAAAAATTTTCTTATTTTTATGTGCTTATTATTTTTAAAATTATGATTATATTTTAGATATTTTATACTTTTTTGAAACCTTATTCCTTTATAAGAAATGTGTATAAGAATCAAATTATTTCATTTTAACCTCAAAGCATTATTTCTAGGCGAAAATTGTTTGTATTTTGTGCTCTCGAAACTTTTTTAACACCCCTGTGACCATACTTTTAATAACATACTTTTAGTGTTAACATACTTTTCTTGAAATAAAATTTTAGGAGGAGTCTTGAATTATATTTGAATACTTAGCTAGTTTTTGTTCGTGTATTTTTTAATCTGAATTTATGTTGCATCTTAGGACTAAAAAAATTTTTAAATTTTGAACTCTTTATAGCTTTTAAATGTTTTTTTTTAAAATTCCTACTGTTGCAACGCAATTACGAGTATTTGATATTTTGTTTGTCTTTTTATTTACCGTATTACACTGATTCAGTTTATTTTCTTTAACAAAGCAACATAAAATAAACTATGAATTAGGCAATTAAGAATAGTATCTAAAACTTTTATGAAATTCACTCTTATATAAATTCAAAATATTATCATTCTTACAGATATGATCTCGTTGACTGATTTAAATATTATAGCAAAACAGTATAGTGAAAAAGGATTAAATTGATTTAGAAAATGAAATGTATGTTAATGGGAAATTTGACCTACTAACATTGGAAGGTATCCAGATATATAGAGAGATTGAAGGTTCTAGATAATTTTTTTTATAATAAACACTCCAATATAAATAGCATAAATATTTCATTCTTGTAATGGTTCATTCGTTACGGGGCAACGCATGTCCAGTAGTATCAAGGAATTCAACACAGTTACAGATTTATTTGTGGAATGTTAATTCTCTTTTTCTATTCTAAGTGGAACCGGCATAGAATAATCCCCCGCACACATGAAATAAAGTTTTAATTTTTAAATAGGAAACAAGCAAGACGAGCGATACATAGCTAGAATATTTTTAAAAAATCTTATATTGTAATATAATTTGTAATGATATAGCTCTCAAAATTTTTAAAAAAATATGTCGTTTATTGCATTCCCTTTTTGCATAAAGAAGCCCATTGTTATAACACAAAATTTAACGCTATATTCTTTTTCTAAAGAAAAAACCTTTCAGCTTTATTTATGCTTAATTTTAAATTTTACTTTGCATAAAATTCGCATTTTTGAAACAAGATCCTTATTTTTATATATAAAATCATTTTCTTCGTGAATCAAAAATAAGTTTTTTTTTAATTTTAGCAAATTCGATATGCTAGCAAAAAACAAGCTTTGTACTCAATTTTGCATGTATTTGTTTCTTGTTCC
Organism: Trichonephila clavipes; assembly: GCA_019973935.1. Lineage (NCBI taxonomy): Eukaryota > Metazoa > Arthropoda > Arachnida > Araneae > Nephilidae > Trichonephila > Trichonephila clavipes. The sequence continues at coordinate 147,961 of BMAU01017839.1, forward strand.
ATTTCTGGTAAGCGTTTATACTATTAATACTCGTAAAACTACTACAGAAAGAAAAAAAGATTAAATATCATGCTTTCAACAACAGGTAAATAGATATTTCTTGAAACAAGCTATTACCACGTTATTCACAAAAAAGGGTTAAAATAGAGTGAAACACATATTAAAAAAATATGATCGACGGGACGAGCTTAAAAAAGTTAGCTGAAAAGTATTTTTGAAGTTTAATTTTTACAAATACGAAAATGTTATCAAGTATAACAGAAAATAAGGTCTATCTTTATTTTAGCTAAGATTCAAATGATAAAACAGAATAAAATAATTTGTTACAACTTTAAGGCACAAACAGGGCTTCTCTAACTTTCAATATTTGCGACCCAATATTCAATCATAATTTTCATCGCCACCCTGCATACAATAACGATTTATTGAATTCAATACTACTATAATAGTAATAATAAAGCTACAATACGACTTTAATCTATTAAATACCACCGGCGTATATAAACGTCTCGCTCAGCCAAAGCGTTAATTGCACCGGACGTATATAGACGACTTTCCAAGGAACGATCTTTTTCTGTGCACTGCTATATATAAATTTATTTAGAAGGCTTCGGGATGCAATAAAAATGTTTTGAAAGAGTATTTGGAAAAAAGATTTACTTATATTTAAGAGGATTTTCTTATTTATATACTGTTTCTCCCCCCCCTAATATATCACATACGCATGCCAACGTAGAAAGCGGTGGCATCAAGGGGTGAATCGCGTATCTTTTAATCGGCAGCTAAGCGATTAATCATAAACCCTACAAATTTTCAAGATAAGTGTTAATTTTTGTGTATAATTTTATGTAAGACAAGCCCATTGCGTCAATGCTAGTTAACTTAGTATTGCTAAATTAATCATAAAATACATTTTGCAGTACTGATAATGCATTTATAAGTGTATTATATTAGTGTAAATGAGTATTCATTTCTTATTATGGCGAAATGTATTTCCTTTGTTTACTCTTTCAGTTCATTAATAACTTTTTTAAATAATCGTTTGTTTTCGACATTTTAATGTGATCGCGCTCCCTTCATAGATTATTACACCCCCACCCCCTCTAGAGGGCAAGCCCCACAGTTTGAGAAACGTTTCTTTAAGATGTTATTTATTTAAAAAAAATTTAGTTAAAACTTTAGTTTTTAAGTATTAACTTAAACTTTATTTTAAACTTTCGAATAAATGATAAAGATTGCTGTCTTAAAACATTTAATTTAAAGGAATGAAACAATATAAATATGTAACGCATTACGTACTGTATTCTCTGTAAATGATATCCGGATTAAAATGTAAGTTTTTATACTGAAAATCTTTCATGTATATATATATATATATTTAAACAGAAACAAATTAATCACAACTTAATAATCAATTAAAAAATTAAAATTATATGAATCTTATAATACTAAATCCCATTTCAAAATATCAATGGCGAATATAGAAGATAAAATTCCACCGTTTTCAAACAAAATTAAAAAATTATAAAATAAAAAATTTATAAAATATCCAAGTGCAACCTCGGACTTAGGACCGATAAGTGGGGTTAAACTAGTTTGATGGCGCCAACCTGCCCCCCCATTAGAACTTGGTAATTTAATCGGAAAGTATCCAATTCTCAAAAATTTTAAAATTAAAAAGTTAAAATTAAATCATTAAACTTGAAAAATTAAACTATTCGCCATCGCATTCTGACCAATAGTATAACATTAAAATATTAAAATTCTAAAACATTAATTAAGTGCTTAATATAAATGAACCATCGAACACCAAAGATGATGCACCTATCTTTAAAATATCTGTATAGGAAGAAAAAAAAATATCTAAAATCCGAAAGTTCAAATTTAAAACCCAGTATGTTCACAAATGAATAGGGTAAATCATTAAAAACTCACCAAAGAGCATCCCATCAATAATTCAATTCACAATTTTTGAGAGCGATTTCTCATATCTCCTATAAGAATTATCACTCCTATATTTTGCTCATAACTCCCACTCTAATGCAATGTCAATCCAAATCATTCATAATCTCACATTACAGTTTAACTACTTGGTATTAGATGCAAATCAGATTGAATGCAAAAAGTTGCTTGTTTGGACATAAAAGTCTGATTGGTCATAAATAATTTTAAAGTGTAGTCATGTATATATTGGTCTATGTTTGTATTAAAATGTATCCTGTGTGTGGAATGCACATAGTCTTCACAGCTGGACCACTACCAAGCTGACTTTGTGGACCTAATGTTGTGTGGTGGATTTGTGCATTTCCTAAAGTCCACCGAAACCCTTCACAAATTTGCCAATTTTATGAGTTTAAAAATATTTTTCAAGAAGTTGATGGGATAATCATTCTGTATGCAACAAAATATAAATTTCTGGATGTTCTTGAATTTATCAATATTGTGTGTAGTTAAATTATTATTTCTCATCAAAAAATTTAAAATTATATTTTTAAATATTGATATATGTAAACAACTAATGAAGTTCGGTATCTTTATGACATTGAATTTAAATGCTTCCTTTTATCATAGATATTGTTATAAAATTTGTTGTCAATGATATTTAAATCTAAATCTAAAAGTTCAACTTTGTTCAAGTTAAAATTTGTCTGTATTAATTTTAGGTATTTCGGATAAAAATTAATGCTAGATTTAAATTCCCTGTTGCGACCTATAACAATTAAACCATGTATATATCTTAATAAGAAGCAAGATGTTTCATTACTTCTATTTGATTCATATTGGTGTGAATACAGGTTAGCGAGACTATTACTGGCTGGGCCACCCAGAGACAATCCTTTGATTTGTTTGTAAAGTTTGTTCTCAAAAATAATGAAGTTCGCCTGCGTTACAAAACGAATTAGTGTATTGAACTTTTCAAAACTAATGTAATTATCCAAACCATATTTCTCATATGCATCTGAAAGTATCTGAATTATATCATCTATTTTGATAGAGTTAAATAAATCTTCGAAATCGAATCCATGCACGGAAAATACCTCTTGTTGCTCAACCTTCTTTATTGTAATAAAGAAGGTTGAGCAACAAGAGGTATTTTGACTGTTCATGAGAGGTTTTCATAGCTGTTTTTTATAATAGAAATATCTTTAAATTTGGCTATTGTATCTTGTAATATGGTCTGTAAAATTCTTCCCAATTTGGATTTATAAGTATTGAACCCATTTGTTACATTGCGGAATTTGACTGGATTTTTATGAAATTTAGGAGTCAAAAATATATGGGGATATTTAATTTTATTGCTAGAAATATTTAATTGTTTACCAAATGCCAATAATCTGTTGTTAATTTCTTTCATACTAAATTTACTTACATCATATGCATTATTATTTTGTATATGATCATTTATTAATTTACTATAGTAATATTTACACATTATTGCATGATTTCCTGGGACTTGATCAACATAGACTATCACAAATTGTTTTTGTACGTTTTTTATTGGTCTTTTAATTTCTCTATAAGAAACATTTTTTGTTCTAAAATTAAAATTCATTATGTCCATGAGGACATGAAAACCATATTCCTAAAAGGCCTGAGTTGGTAAATTATATTTTATTGCAACAAATGATTTTAAATATATATATATATATTTAAAACTCATGATCATAATAAATAACCATAGAATTGTACGTTTTTTTTTTAAAAAAAAGGGTTGGTAGAGTAAAAATACTACATGCTCATTTATTTGGTAAATGTATACAGAAAAGTAAACTGATTTTTTTTAAAAATTTTGTTGCAATCCTTTACATTTTCAGTAACACATCCCTATGGTTGCTAGATCTGTTTTAAGCAAATATTTGCACAAAAGCCTTTTAAAAACTTAGGTCATTACAGATAGAAAGAGAAGTAAACAGTGTTATTAAGATATTTTCTTCTATTAATTTAATTGATTTTTAGCCAAAATTCACTAAATATTGAATTTAGCATTAAGAGTTGTATTTAAAATTTATATAAAAACAATTAAACATCAGGCTAAAACTTACTTTTTTTAAAAAAAGTTATTAATAAAATTTAATTTAACTATAGAAAAATTCGCTTTTATTATTTCTGTACAGCTATGAAGATATATATATATATATATATATACATATATATATATATACATATATATATATACATATATATATATATATATATATATATATATATATGCATATATATATATATATATATATATATATATATATATATATATATATATATATATATATATATATATATATATATATATAATTATACAATTCAATATTTTTGTTTTTAGCTCCATATTAATTTTGCCTCTTTTATGTATATTTATGATAATAAAATATCCTCACGGTACATAAACAGGAAATATTTCTGCTTGAACAAACATTTTGCAAACAAAAACTATTGAAGCAAGTGTTAGTTATAAAAGTTTTAAAGAATATAATCCCATTCTGATTGGAATGATCCGAATGATTGGAAAGTATTTTACACCAAAAACATTTAAGTAAAGTAATATACATCAATAACATTAAAAATATATAGAGAGACAGTAGGAAAATTACACAATGAAGCACACATGAGCAACTGAGATTATAAATTATAAAATGGATGCTGCAGAGTATAATACACATTACTGACTTAGGACAGCTAATATATGAAATAATTTATATAAAAGTGGGATTGAACCTGTTTTTTGGCCAGCCAGCCTTCCCCCTTTATGTAAAAAATGCTGAGCAAAAGCTTATTGAAAGAAATGGATAGGAACATCTAAATCCATAACAAGATAGAGGTAACTTACCAAAAATTTGCACTTAAAAATGCAGAGCCCGCGCTAAATCTGAATGCAATAATTAAGTTATTGCCAGATTCTGGACCCTAACGCAGATTCAAAGCATGTGAATGGCTGAAATGTAGCACTTAACAAATGTATAAAAATAATAGAAATAAAAATTAATAAGAGAATTACAAATTACCATAACTTTAGTGAAACTAGAGTATATATGAATTAAATAATAATAAGTAATTTTCTCTAATATTAGAATATGGAGATAACTTTAACTAGGAAATATATAAATTTATAGTAATAAACTATTATTTATCTAAGAATTTTTAATCCTTACTATTTTGAATAGTTTTATTCCGATAACTATTAATAAAACTAATTGGATATTACTGATTTAAGCAATACTTAGTAAAATGTTTATAGTTATTTATTATGTCTGATTTTTTTACACAAGAAATTTATTGCGTTGTATATAATTAATAACAATATTTCTGAATATAGAAGCATGTACATTAATCTTCCAATGAGGAACTTTTATAACATTGAGATTAAATTCTTCTCTTTTATCAGTAGTATTAGAAATTATTACATTATCTTTTAATTTGATATGAATATCAAAAAAATTTGCTTTATTGTTGTTACTATTTGTCTGTATTAAATTAAGATATTGTGAATAAAAATTAGTAATAGGTATAAAATTGACTTGCTTGCCAAAAAATGATTAAGTTACCTTTATAACGATAAATATAATATTTAGAATTATTAACGCAACTACTTTCAAAATAATGTAAATATAAATTGGCAAGACAGTTGCTCACAGGGCTACCTTGTGGTAAACCTTTAATCTGCAGATAATAGTTACCATCATGATATATATAGTTCTCTTTAAGTACAAACCTAATTAGTGAACAAAATGTATCATAATTAACATTATTAAGTAAATTATCTTTATGTAAATTTACAAGTATATCAATCATATAATCATTATTAATACAGTTAAAATGATCTTCATAATCTAAACTATAGACTGAATAAATCTTTTTATCTCTTTCATTTGTTCAATAAGTGATTTACTATTTTTAAGTATGCTGTGGATTTAAGTTCATTTATTGTATCATGTAATATTTCATGGAGAAGTTTGCCTGTTTTGCTGATATATATATTAAATCCATTTGTAACTATTCTAAATTAGACTGGGTCTTTATGAAATTTGGGAGTAAGAAATATATTTGGAAATTTAAAATTATTGCTAATTTGAATTCTTAATTGTTTATGAAAAGCCAAAATACGATTATTTATTTTTCTATTTGAAACTGATGACTTAATAAAAGCTGTATTATTATCAAAATATTTGTTGATCATAAAATTATAAAAGTATTTACAAATATATATATCTTGCTAAAATTTTCAATTGCTCATAAAATACTTTCTATTAATCCATTCAAGTTCAAGTATTTTTTAAAACTTGTAGGGGATGCCACTTGATGTTAATGCAATTTTTCAAATATTAATTTTTTTATTTTTAAATTTATTTTGCGGTATTTATGTCGTAGTCACAACTAGTTGCAGTTGCAACAGCTGGTGCTAGTGGAATTGACGTTAAATTTTTTTTATGTTATTTATTACATAAAAGAGAACAGAATATATAACTCTTATCAGTCAATGTTTCAATCAACGATACTTGGAAGAAAGTTATCTTTTTACAAAATAATAAGTGGTTTTGAAATATCAGCATAAAGATAAACAACTGCACCCCATTATACGTTATAAAACTGGATATGTAATTTATAACAAATAAACCGGAAATAATTTATCTTGTAATATTTGTTACCGTTGTTATTAAAATTTCAATGTTTGTTTTTCATTACTCAAACTCGCAGTTTTAGCAAGAACTAATGAGAAAAAGACAGACATTAAAACAAAATCAGTTAAATTTATATTTGAATCATTTTATTACAATGCGTCTGACAATTTTGAGGAACAATCAAAAGTAAGCACTGGAGTCTTTCATATAAATACAGAAAAATGAATTAATTTTTATTACAATAGAACTTTGTCTTTAGATTTGAAGAATAACTTTGTTATTTGAGAACGTATTCAAAATAGTTTTAGCTCAAGTTCGAAATGGAAAGAATTTAATTTAAAATGGTCTTGGATGTATAGACGTACTTCATTTAATTATTTTACTGTTTTAGATAAATTCGAAATCATCTTAAGTTTAAATATTTACCCGATTACATTACAGACATTTTTTTTTAAGTTCTTTACAAATCTTCATTTTAAAATATTATTATTTAAACATGGTTAAATTTTTTAAAATTTTAATGTAAATCGTGTAATAATGATTTTATTAAACTAAATAAGGCATTCAATTAATTTATTTCTTGAAAAAACCACATAATGTGAAAATATTCCATGTGTCAGAAACACATGAATATTTTAACTCAACCCAGCTTACCTATTCAAATATTGTTTTTCAAAAGAACATTTTTCACTTCCTCTGAATGACTAAAATTGTGTAATTAAACTTTAATTAGCTTCGAAAAATTTATCCGAAGATCTAGAACATTCTACTGAAAAATTTGAAAGAGAGTTCTGTATTGCTCCAAAATCTTTTGTAACTTGAGCACACATTCTTTCTTGATGCTGGTTAACAGTTTTTTCAACCTAGTCAAAGTATCTACCAAAAATTTACATTACAAACAATTTATGATTATTAAGTTTAATTCTTGAGTGATAACAGTTGTCAAAAATGCTATTTTATCAGCGTTGCTAGAAAGTGACAACATTTCAAAAAGAGTGTGATCAGGAGGTAAGCAAATTTGTGTATGAGATGACAATAAAAAGCTTATAATTAGTTATTAGATATATAAATAGCACTTTTAATCGAGTAGTGATTATTTACTGAGTGAAAAAATATTTATGAAAATGAAAACTGTCAAAGCATTTAATTGATAATATTTCTTTACACGTTTTATATTTAGTAACTTATATATCAAATATTTACTATACAGGGTTCCGGACTTAAAGTATCCAAAAGAAATGGCTTATTATTACGATGCTACCCATCATAACGGTAAATTGCAATAAAGCAACGATGTATTATTCGATTGACATGACATTTTTTTATTCGAAAGATAATCTTGTGGCATTAACATTTTAAATATGATCAAGCAAGGCGTAGATTCGCCGAATGGACCCAAAATGAGATTGCCGTTGTTCCCGATTTTCATAAGCGAATTTTGTTTAGCGATGAAGCGAACTTCTGGTTGAATGGCTCCGTAACCAAACAAAACTGCCGCATTTGGAGTGAAGCTAATCCACAAGTGTACGTCGAAACACCGTTACATCCAGAAAAACTGACTGTTTGGTGCGCTTTATGGGCTGGTGGAATCCTTCTTCAAAAACGATGAAGGCCACAACGTTACAGTCAATGGTGATCGATATAGAGCCATTATTACTAACTTTTTCATTCCTGAATTGAACAATCATGATATTCAGGAGCTGTGGTTCCAACAAGACGGCGCAACATGTCACACAGCTCGTGCCACAATCGATTTATTGGAAGACACGTTTGGTGACCGCCTAATTTTACGTTTTGGACCTGTGAATTGGACTCCAAGATCTTGTGATTTAACACCGCTAGACTATTTTCTGTGGGGTTATGTAAAGTCATTGGTCTATGCGGATAAGCCACAAACGCTTGACCATTTGGAAGACAACATTCGCCATGTTATTGCCGATATACGGCCACAAATGTTGGATTGATTTGATTTATTATTAACGTCGCACTGTTTAAGCTACACGAGGGCTTTTGGCGACGGACCACGTAATTTTGAACCATGGTCAACTGACGTGGACGACACCTGAGCTGGCACCCCCTCTCCTAACTACCACACCACACCAACGGGAGGACGTTTCAGCTCTCGACAGATTTATCGTGCATCGCTGCCCTACACGGCGGGTCTTTAGTGGTACTGGGCTCGAACTCGTTACAAGGCAAGCACGGTCCGATACCTATACCACTCGGCTACCGCGGCCACTACAAATGTTGGAAAAAGTAATCGAAAATTGGACGTCCAGGCCACAAGATTATCTTTCGAATAAAAAAAAATCATGTCAATCGAATAATACATCGTTGTTTTATTGCAATTTAAAGTTCTATACCGCTAAAAAAACAAACACCCTTTACGATACGCCGCACGTACGCGCATTATTCGGCAATCGTAGACGATAAACTTTTTACACTGACTTCATAAGTACAGATGTGGAAGTCACGGCAAAATATGAAGTTCGTACTTTAAGAGCAGTCAGTCGGGTGGAAACCTTTCAGAAATCGATTTTGAGTTTTTGATATTCGTAAAATTTCCAAATCAAGACCTTTCCAATGATATACCATACAAGCCATTATATGAATTCGAAGTATTTTAAAATGATTTTTAAAAATTAATCAGCTGATTTACCACGCCCATTTTGACAGATAGAAATGTAAACATTGTCTTTTTAAAACTTGGGAAAACTTGCAAAGCCTCGATTAATTTTTATTTTTTAATACCCAAGTTAACTTCAGATAATTGTTTAACTGCAGCTGTTAGATTTGCTAAAAACCTTTGGAGACAGTTTCCGATTTCACATGTGGGTTTTAGTAATTGTTATACTTAAAATGTAGTCATTTTTCTACTGAAATTTATGTCTGTTCTTTAGTTGAAATTCATTTTTAATTAGTTATTCTTAATTATTATTAAACCTTCGCGTGTTTAAGTAAAGTGTTGAAAGAAACAAAATTAAGATTTAGGATTGTGACCAGGTGAGAAATATACTCGTAATAAATCTTAATTTAATAACTACATTAGGTGTAATGCAGATGGAAAAGAAAAAAAGGATTATACTTTTACAAGGTAAGATTTTTTTATAAAAATTGTTTTCTAAGTAAATTTTAAAATTTTGTAAATTAAATGTATGCATGTACTATGTTTCTTAAATGCAATTGTGTATACTGAAGCGACATTTTTTAAATATTTTTAGGCAGATATCATAACAAAGAATGACAATTTTCAATAAATTCATAATAATCACATTTGCTTGCTCAAGTAAAGTTTGTTTTTGAAAAAAACTAATAAATATATTTAAAAAATTTCATTTCAGTATAAATATAAGTGTATAATTAATACATATAATCAAAATCTTGTGTGTATATGTTTAATAGTTTCTGAGATAAAGGTATGAGATGATACATTAAATGTGATGTTTGTTGTCTTTGCGAGAAGCTTGTTACATACTTAAAAATACATAAATTTCATGTTTAAAAACATAAAAACTGTTTTATTTTGTCTGTTGTAGAAATCATTTGTCCAGTTTAGAGTAACTTTTGAAGTTTAAAACATAGAAACTGTCTGCAACAACAAAACCTAATGATAATGTTACGAAACCCTAAGAAAAACTTACGAAACGTATAATCAGGTATTTTTAAATAACATCTTAAATTCACACCATATTGACCAAAACCATATTGATACATTTTCACATTATATTTATGATGCTTTCTGTTCAAATTTTATATCCGTAATTCCTGAAAGCTACAAATTCTTTAAAAATTGATACAGAATGTGAGAAAATTTTGATGTTTTCTCGTTAAAAAAACAGAAAAATGCTGTTCTGGGCAAACTTTCAGAACTTTTTTTGTTTACTATTTTATGCAAAATAAATTGCAAAGATCCTAATGTTTAATAAAATGGTACAAATGCATGTTGTAATTCATTATTTTTGTGATAAAGTGGCACTTTATAGTGAAAATTCAATTTTCTCAAAAATGATGTTTTTAAAACTGTATTCATGTTTTTCTCAGAATATAATGTATGAATGTAATGAATTTTTACCCCTCATGTTATTTATATGTAACTATATATATTCATGTGAGTTTTTTGGGGATTTTCTCAAAATATTTGACTGGAGTTCATATATCGTGACAAAAAATGTCATTTTTTTAAAAAATTCATAGTGATATTTTTATGTTACATATTTTTGAGAAAACTAAACAATATATTTTAAATATTTCACTTAATTGTAAATATTAATGTTTACTTATTGTTCAGACAATTTTTTAAGCTTTAATAATTCAAAAGGTTTTCAATAATAGGTAACTAACAACAACTCAGATGTGTAATGGTTTTTGTCGTTGCGAGAATCTTGTTACATGCATAAAGATACACAAATTTCATATTTGAAAACATAAAAACAGTTTTATTTTTGACTTTTTTAGAAATCCTTTGTACAGTTTAGAGAAAATTTTGAATTTTGAAACTTTTAGTAATTGTGTTTGCATGGAAACATACAAATCCATAATTGAATTTTTCTAACTTCGTAAAATCACGTATTCCAAATCATGACTTTTATATATTGATACATGTTTACATTATATTTATGATGTTATAAGGTCAAATTTGATATTTATAATGCATTGAAGTTAAAAAGTCTTCACAGATTGTTACATAATTTGTGAATATTGATGCAAAATGCTAAAAAAAATCTTGTTGAACAAAAACTGAAAATTACTATTTATGTACTTTCTCAACATTTTAAGGCTTTTTGTTTCATATTTTATGTTTAAAAAATTAAGAAGATACTAATGTTTAATAAAATAGGGCAAATACATGTTGTAATTAATTATTTTTGTAATTAAGTGCATTTTTACACTTAAAATGCAATTATCTAAAAATGATTGTTTTGAAAGTTCGTGTACCTTTTTCATAGAAAATAATGAACGAAACTACTTGCAGTTTTTACTGCACATAAATAATACGTAATTATATATAATGGAGCTACTTTCTCGGAGATTTTCCTAAAATATTTTGCTCAGTAGCAATTATCGTAAAAAAAAATGACAATTTTCTCAAATTTCAATGCAATACTTCTATGATGAAATTTTTTGAAAAAAGTAAACAATACATTTGAAACATTTTACCATTATTTAAATAAAAAAGCCTAATTATTATACAGCCAAAATTTGAAGTTTTTATATTTAACAATTTCTCAGAAACAGGCTCCTAAAATGGCTCAATTAACATTGTCGGTAAAGGGCCTGCCAACTACTCTTAAATAACAAAATTATGTAAATCAGTAACACGCGCACAGCGGCGTGTTCGAACAAAATGGAACGTAGATACTAGCTATCGCGCACACGATCAACAGTGTCTTCTATCAAGAAAACTCAAGGATACTTGCCAGTTTGAG